>JAOUQW010000038.1:6405396-6417717 GCA_028565825.1 Olivaichthys viedmensis | reverse complement strand
CATGGCCACAATTTACCCATCTTCTAATGGCTACTTCCAGCATGATAATGCACCATGTCACAAAGCAAAAGTCATCTAAAACTGGTTTCATGAACATGACAATGAGTTCAGTGTTCTTCAGTGGCTTTCCCAGTCACCGGATCTGAATGCAGTAGAACACCTTTGGGATGTGCTAGAACGGGAGATTCACAGCTTGAAAGTGCACCTGAAAAATCTGCAGGAATTGCATGATGCAGTCATGTCCACATGGACCAGAATCTCAAAGGAATGTTTCCAACATCTTGTGGAAGCAATGCCACGAAGAATTGAGGCTGTTTTGCGAGCAAAGGGAGGCCAACCCAGTATTAGTATAGTATTCCTAATAAAGTGCTCGGTGAGTGTAGTTTATAATTACAAAATACTGCCTGAACTGCAGAGATGTAGTCTAGGACTAGGGTTCAGTTTCCAGCTGCACCATGTGCTGTCCAGGACCGAGGGCTGCTTCGAAGGCTTAGACACTGAGCGATCTGCCCCCATAGTCCAGCTGCTTTGCAGGCTTTGCAGAAGGATTACACTCTAATATGCTGTTATCAACCAGCCAGTTCTGTAACACTAACCTGAACGCTAACCTCTTCATGGACCTTGTTTCACGGTGTAATAAAGAGAAGTGGCTGGCTGAGGGGGAGGGGTTTGGAAGCTCATATCTGAGTCTAATGATCTTCACAGACTCCACTCTCCTCAGTTCCCATGCAAGATCTGGATTGGCACTTCATCCACAAAAGCCTGCGAACTTGATTGTCTTCTCAACGGTTGGAAAACGGTGTGGAAAAAAATAAGCGTTTATCTGGAGAGACCTGGAAAGACAGCTGAAACATCTATGATATATTACACTTTCTTTAAGTGTGTTATATCCTCTGATTCAGCACAAACACATCTTTCCAGTTATGTTAGTTATTGAAGAATGTTATTCAAAATAAATAAAGTAAAAGACAATAAAATTATATATTTTTTCACAGTTTTACTGAGAAAAAAACCCAGAATGAAAGAAAGTAGTAGAGGGAAATAAACAACATATGTGAGTTTAAAATGATTAAATTTGCAGAATGTCTTCTAATTGGCTTTTAGAAGTTGTAGTGAGTAATCGATCTTTTGATTATCTCAGAAAGGAGAAGCTTCTTGTGCCATTATTTAAATGTGTCATTTTTTGTATTTATTTATAATTTGTTATTGGCATTTAAACTGGGAAATAGTCGTTTGGTTAGTTCAGAAGTCAAAAAAGTAGTTGATAGATTAATCAGTTATTTTAAAAAAAATGTTCGTTGCAGCTCTAATCTAAAGTAATCTTAACATTTAGGAATCTTAAACTACTCAATTCATGTTACCCATTAAAAAGCTGTTGCTTGCTCCTGAGTGGCGATCTCCAGACGATAAGGCGAACAATTTTCTGTTACAGAAAATCGTTCGCCCTATCGTCTGGAGATCGCCGTGGTCGGGAGTCCAAGAGAGCATAATTGGCCCTGCTCTCTGGGTGGGAGGGATGGCATTATTCTCTCTCCCCTGGCAATAAGAGTGACACTAGCCAATCATGGGCGTCTGTAAATTCATGCATACGAAAGAGGGCAGTTGGCACTTTCCTCCAAGTGCGTTCGGCTGCCCTGTGACGTTGCATGAGCAGCAGTTCGAAAAGATGCGGTGGCTGGCTTCATGTGTCTTGGAGGAAGCATGTGTTTGCCATCACCCTCTCCGGTTGGTAGCTGTCATGCGATAGGGGAGAATTAGATAGTGGGTGGAAACTGGCAATGACCAAATTGGGAGAAAAAGGGGTAACAATTTATTTAAAAAAAACTTTGTAGTGGAGAGTATTTAAGACAGGTAAACCTTTTATTTTGCAGTAGGTAATTACTATCATAAACAGGTTTAAGCTCAGATGGCAGCAGTAAACCAGGCCATGGGTTTGGAGTGAACTGTGTATTTGGCAGACTCAGTTAGAGTGTTCAGTGCCTCAGGTTTCCTCCCCTCAGGCTCGACTGTGGCTATAGCTTGGCTTCAGTTGGGCCAGCCTGGGGTCAGTTTGGCAGGTCAGCTTATTTACGGCTCTCTCCTTTATCTACGCTTCATGATCAAAGGCTTGTTTTAGTTGGCTTGGCACCTCTGCTCCCCATCAGGTTGTTCTTTTTGGCACATCCAGGAGCCAGAGTGTCATCAGTCACCATTTAATGGATATTCCAGAGGGCTAGTGGCTTCATCTGCCTACTACAAATTGCTCTTGGACATCATGAGACTAATTCACACAGTTGAGCATTGTGTGGAGCAAAATGATTTAAAGCCTGTTCCATGCATTTTCCTAGTTGGCACCTTATAGAAGGTTGCTGCATGTTTGCAATATCTGTTTACAATGAATCCATAGTTGCTTGTAAACAACTATTACTGTGGAATGGAAAGTGAGAAAGTGGTCAGTATGAAAATAGTATTTCTCTTTGTCTTATATGTTCTTATATGTAAGACAAAAATATTATGGAATTCAGCTCAGTTTCAGAATTGAGAATTTTAATGTTTCAGCATAATATCTGCCATCAGTGTTGGAGAAATCTGTCCAACTATAGGCACGTTTGTGTCATTTGAAAAAAGTATGCCAATACTAAAGTCAAAATTTATTTGAAAAGTTGATTCATGGTCATTTCTCTAGCTGTTCTTCTCTCAGTCAAAAGTCACCACCCAAATGAATACAAACCTTTTTGTTTTTTAGTTACAATGTCACTTTTATACTTTTTAAAAAGCTACCATCCGGCATGGGCCAGAACACGCCCACCAGTCAGTAAATCAGCAGGGTGCTGATTTACTGACTGATTACAGCTGTGCTAAGGGGTGTGTGTTTGCGTGCCCTATGAGCAACTCTAAAACATTTATGAATATCCTGTCTATCATTTCCTGTCTATAAATGCTAAAGGCTTGGGCACCAGCACAGATAATAAGTAAATGAGTTGTCTAAACAAAGGCACGCATTGATCCCTTTTTCCATCTGTTCCTATGGCGACTGTTATCCTCTTCATCACTCTGTGTTAACTCGCACAAAATTGCTTGTGCTGAGGTAATATAGGCCGAGCGGAATCAAGTTTGCCGAGTCTATAAGCCTGTCATCTGCCTGCTCCGGTTGTAATTATGCCACTGACTGAGTGTGTGGTGGAGACAGAAGCTGGAGGGAAGAAGAGAGGGAGCTGCTGGTGCCGTTTACAAGTTGTGTGAACTCCAACCATCAGGGGCTGTTTTCAAATAAGTGCTCAGGGCTAGTAGGTAATAATATGAACTAATGATTAAATGGATCTTATTTTGTCCTCCCAGAACCCTCACACTACAGTGCTGATCCCCTCACCGAGCCCACTGAGTTTGAGTACTTGCGGAAGGTCATGTTTGAGTACATGATGGGGCGAGAAACTAAGGTACGTTTTAATTTTCCCTTACAGAAAAACAGCTGATTCATATTCGTGATTGCTTGGTTTTCTGTTGGAATGCCTCCGTGATTCCTAAAGATGTGTATATTTATATTCTCTTTAGTAATAACAACCACCTTGCACATTTTGGGGGGAAATTCAGTTACACCACTACTCTTGTACTACACTTACAGTTTTTCCAGTCAACAGAAAATACAGAAAATATTTATAAATGGAATATATTCTTTATAATATAAAAGTAGGTATTTTTCTGCCAGCCTGACTGTAAACCGTCTGATCCCACATAAAAACTTCCACTGCCATGTCAGAACTCCAAACAAAAGCCATTCTGTGTGCACGTAGCAGGGCCTTATTTAACGACTCTTGTCCGTTTAGTCTGGGCTAATTGATGACTAGTTGACAGGGCTCTAAAGTCAGCGGGGAACCCCTGGGTTAACAATAAACGGTCCGCAGCCTTATGACATCACGGCAGCCCTCCCTGTGAGGACGGATGTCCGGAGGGCGACAAGGCAGGCGAGGCTGCGTCGTGTGATGAGAACAACCTACCATTTTAAGAGAATAGCCAGAGCTTAGCAGCAGCGCTGGTTCCAATTAGCGCCGTATTTATAAGCCCGAGTACGCACACACTGGCAGATGTGTCTGAAGCTGATTGCACAGCATGCGACAGATAATGAGCATTTTTGGCTTTTAATTGTTTGCAGACAAGTGTGGGGAAGTCGTGGTGGGTAAGGTGTAAGGGTTCATTAGGCCTCTCAGGTCCTTCTGAGTTTTTACTTTAATAACTGTATAGTAAAGAGTACCTTCTGCATTCATTCACATCTTACCACACAGATCCT
The DNA here is from genome assembly GCA_028565825.1 of Olivaichthys viedmensis. Taxonomy (NCBI): domain Eukaryota; kingdom Metazoa; phylum Chordata; class Actinopteri; order Siluriformes; family Diplomystidae; genus Olivaichthys; species Olivaichthys viedmensis. The sequence goes on along the minus strand of JAOUQW010000038.1, from coordinate 6,413,453 downwards.
TTAATTCTTCTAGGACATTACTGGAAAGGTTGCATAACATTTTCCAGTGCTAACGATGAAACATAATGATTCCATCATTCTGTACTGCAATATTTCATCTCTCAGCCTTAGTGTTTTGGCAGAATTCACGATTTTGCATTGTTTACATCCACTAATGTTCTGTCACTGCAATACTCGGCATGCATTATGCAAAATACGTTGAGCAATCCTTGAGGAATCGAAACGGCAAGCAATCATTCATTAGTGTATGGTGATTGAGAGTAAGAACCTGGACATTTGGACATTTGTTGACAATGTCAGAATGCGGGTAGGGGAAAAATAACGTGTCACAAAACAAAAAATATTTTCTTTATCGGAGATAATAATTCAGTAGAATAATGCCTGCAGAGTGCAGCGTCCAGAGTGAAGAGGAAAAAGCTAAAGGTGTTTTTCTACTAGTTTCTTTAAAAAGATGTAGAACTTCAGAATTGTAGGACTTTTTGTAGAAAAGTGAGTAGAGGCTATTGGAACGAAGAAATATTATGTACTGTATATCAATAGATGTACAGCCAACTCCCTTGATTGGCTAGTGTCGCTGTAAACGTCTGAAACCTGTCTTTTAGAGTGACACAAGCCAATTGTGGGAGTCTTTGAGCTCAAGAATATGGAAGAGGGGCAGTGCTGGCTCAGTGGTTAGGGCACTGGGTTACTGATCAGAAGGTCGTAGGTTCAAGCCTCAGCTACGCCAAGCTGCCACTGTTGGGCCCTTGAGCAAGGCCTTTAACCCTCCCTGCTCTGGGGCGCTGTATCATGGCTGACCCTGCGCTCTGACCCCAGCTTACCAACATGCTGGGATATGCGAAGAATGAATTTCACTGCACTGTACTCTACTGTACTGTTTCTCTAGTATATGTATATGTGACAATAAATAGCATTCTATTCTATTCTAGCGCTTTCCTCTAAGCATGTTCAGCTGCCCTGTGATGTTGCATGAGCAGCAGTTTGAAAATATGTGGTGGCTGAGCAGCACATGTTTTGGAGGAAGCATGTGTTAGCCTTTACTCTCCCCACTTACTGTCATGTGATAGGGGAGAACTAGCTAGTGGGTGGGAATTGGCCAAACTGGGAGAAATTGGGGTATAAATAAATAAATAAATAAATAACAAAAGTTATTGGGATATCCACCAAAGATGCTTTAAAAAAAAAATGCAATTTCATTTATATTCCACACAAAACGGACACCAGAGACAAGTTCCTTGCTCACTGAGTCTCAGAAGAAGTTGAACTGGGGTAAAATGGCTAGCTAATGTTACTGTATCTAGCAGTCGTTTTCTGTACCACTAATTTCTCTTTCTTTGGCATTAGCTAGTGAAGCACCTAAAAATATCGACCGCCAAAGATTGTAGTCTTTTGAATTGTACTTCCACCTCCAAGATGCATCATCAGAAGGTTTTTTTTTTTTTTCCCAGTATTTAAACCTGGAAAAGCTCTAGTGACTACTGCGTCATTGTTGTAAGAGGCGAGTAGACATGTTTACAATGAAAGTATTGATAGTTAAACTTTTCAGCCAGAGTTTCCCTTTAAGGTTTATCCTAGGACTCATCATCTTATCATTGTATAAGTTATATAGCATGAGTGAAAGCTGCTGTTTTGCCTTTGTTTGTTTACAGACAATGGCCAAAGTCATAACTTCCATGCTAAAGTTTCCGACAGACCAGGCGCAGAAAATTCTGGAGCATGAGGATTCCCGAGCGATGGTAAGCTCCGTTTTCAGATTAATTGTTAGAAAGTATTCTGTCTCTCTAGTTTTTTTAAATTAATTTATTTATTTACCACACTTCATTCTGTCTTTATGGCTTACATATAACTAAAATAACTCAGCTTTCACTGCATCTATGTGGTTCCTGAATTCCCTGATGCCTCTCTTAAGTGTCTCTTCGGCATTTCTTTATGCATTACACCTTACTTTTGTCATTTGTAATTGTTCATGAAGTCATCGTGAAGGATACAAACAGAGCCAGCAGGACTACAGTAGAGGCTGAGTGTTAAATCCCACACAGATGTTGCAGCTATTGAACAGTGTTGCCCATTCACTTTTATTATATATTAAAATTTACTGTAGTTACAGCATTTGAGAATTTTTATTTCCTACAGCAGGTTAGTTGCAAAACAACCATTTTTGTGTGTGTGTGTTACAGCCTTGGCTCCGGTGAGGTGGAATTATACCTGGCCCATAAGAGGTACAGAGGAATTCTGCTGCTGCTGCTGCTATTGACCACGTATTGGAGGGGCTAGAGAACTGCTATTAACTTGCCTAGGGAATCCTTACCTTTATATTTGTGTGTGAGAGACAATGTCAGAGAAAAGTGTAGCGGGATGCGTGTTTGTATGCTTGTGGTGCGAGGAACTAGACTGATAGATGAAATTCCAGATTTAGAAAACTGTCTTTAGCTTAGATTTTGCAACACAATTATAACTTTATAATTTATTATTTTGATCCATTTTAGTCCAGGAAATTTTTCTTGTTAAAAAATATAGATTTTGTATACATTTTTGTGCAATATGTTTAGATTTTTGTTCTCGTTTTTCTCCCTAAAGTTTGTGTTCTTTCTTGTTTTTTTTCTTTTCTTTGTAAGCTGGAATGACCCTGTCCTCTCTGCACATGTAAATATGCATATCACTTAAACTCAGAGGCCCTTAGGACTTTGTTTACTACAGCTTTTTAAACTACTACTGTATTTTCGGGGAAACTAAAGTAAAATACATATTGTAAATTGTAAATCACTGGAAGAAGAATCTATATAGCTGTACTATAGGGCACATTGTGACTGTTGCTGCATTATTAGCTACCTTTTTAAAACGGCCAATAAAACTTTCTTTACTGTACGCTTGAACAGTATTGTGATTTGAATTTTCGTATGCACAGTTTTCAAATATTATGAATAAATCTTCATACTAGCCTTTTTACGCCCTTAAATCCCAGCTTATTATTCAGTTATTCGTCTTCAAGCCTATTAATCAGGAGCTACTATGAATTATTCAGTAACTAAAATAAAACTAATAGGGAAAAAAAGTTATGAGTACCTGCAGACTGGCCCTGGGAGTTTAAGGGTTAACCTGCTCAATGTATGCTGATCTTATGCTCAGTTAGGGGCGCTAATAGGAATTATGCACCCACTGACAAGTTAATGCAGTGGACCCCCATGCCCGGCACAATTTCTGTTCTCCTGGACAATTTTTTATTTGCTAGGTTCCTCTTGGCCCCGCTGTCTACGCTTGGCCCGTCATGTGCTTGTGTACGTCCGGTAGATGGCAGCACTGAGCAGGTTAACGCTGAAGCCTCGCAGGAGCGGAGTATGAAATGTGATGCTCGTGCGCAACACCGTGCGTCTTGTTGCGAGCTCACTTTAACCCCGAAAGCAAGCAGGAGCAGCAGTTCAGTTTCGCATATATTCACAGGCAGATGATCAGGCTAATGCCCCCGAGAGCGCTATCTGATCTTTTATTTCAATGCGTTTTACGAGCGGTATAACACACCTTTTGAGAGTTACTTAGTTTTAAATGTAGCGTCTAAAGTCCACCCATCGAGACTTCATCCGTTCCTTCTCGCATCTCCATTAACTTCACTACGTTGAGGATGTACTGCAGACGGTTCGGACTATTGACGTGGAAAAGCGGAATGTTGGATGTTTTTTGCGTGTGTTTGTCCTTGTCTTTGGTTTATTCTTACAATATTGACTTGGAGCACGCGCTGGTTTTCCGCGGACCAAATGCGACGTTTTTTGGCTACTCGGTCCTGGAGCACTTCCATGATAACACGCGATGGTAAGTCCGCTAGACTTCACAGTGCACGAGCTCATGTGTTCTCCGTAGTGCGGGATGACTTTTCCGTCCACACTCATCGCACTTAAAGACAAGTATGAGGGCGTCGTTTTATGAATCGCATGCGTAAGTGTGCAGCCGTGTAACTCTCAATGCTCGCGTTGCGATTGCACGATCACAGTTTACATGCGCACAAGTTGAGGGGTTTGACCGAAACACAGCACTTTGGGTACGTTTTGAACCATTTGGATCGCCGAGGAGGCAAAAACCGAAATGTTTTCCAAATGTAATGTGTTAACCCATAAAGTGAGACGACACAACGAACCAAATGTGTGAAATAATGTTTCACCTATAATAGAAAAAAGAAAAAGCGTCTCCGAAATGTGTTCCAAGCAGTTCCACTGACGAAATGGACTCGCGATTCATCCAACGCTCATTTCCTCATTATATTCACGGACGCTTGCTTTTTAACAGGAACATAACGCCATGCTTCACTCGGCTAACGGCGTCTTTTACAAATGTACAAATCTTACTGTTGACTGTTGTTTGAAAACGAACTTGCACATCGTTCCGCCCATTAGAGGCGCAGTTTGCCTAATGCGCGTTTCCGTGTGAGGATAAGCTGAGGCTTGTTTTGGGCCGCTGTCACGTTAAACGTAGCGGTGTTTCAGTTCAGAGGTTGTATTTTGCCCAAAGGACTCGTGTTTTCTCGCGGCTCTGCGTTTTAAGCTCTTTCTGCTATCCGTTCTCACATGGAAGAACCCTGGCCGTTCTCGTTACAGGGGTTCCCAGGGGATGAGCTACACTGCGCCCGCTTCCTCCACACAGTCATGTTGATAAGAAACACGTGTTGAATGAGTGACGTCTCTTTTCCCCCCCGCCTCTCATCGTGCTTATGGCGAAGCTAAAGTGAAATACTCTCTATTGTAAATGTATGAGTATGTTTTCCTGAACTATACATGTACACGTGCACGCATTGATCATTAATTGGCCCTTTTATTCCACCACAGAGGGGCACTTTGTAAGTGTACAATTGCTGGCTGCAGCCCATCTGTTGTGCAATTTGTCAGCCTCCCTCTACCCCCATCCATCAACGGACAGGGACCACCATAGGATCACCAGTGACCGGATTTTTTTTTTTTTACACGGTTTCAGCAGTGACACTAACATGGTAGTATGTGGTATGAGTGTATCAGGCACAGCGGTGTTGCTGCTGTTTTTAACCACCTCAATGTCACTGCTTGGTTGAGAAACAGTCCACCAACCAAAAATATCCAGCCAACAGCGGTGCTGTGGTCAGAAACTGACCCCTGATGAAGGCTAGAGGAAGACTTACACAAATTGTGCTTGAAAAAAGATGAGCTATAATCTCTAACTGTACGCCTACAAGCTGCACCAACAGCGCAAATGTGTCTAATAAAGTGGCCAGTAAGTGAACGCAGTGTTTAAAACCCCATCAGCTGTGTCTGACACTCATACCAGTGCATCACACACTACCCTGTCACTACCATTTCAGTGCCACTGATCTGCCGAGCATGGTCCATCACTCAAATAATATCTGGTTAGTGAAGTCCTTTGGTGGTCCCTTTCCGTTGATGTAGGGAGTAAATGGTGGCTGACAAATTGTGCATAGCAACAAAAAGGCTACAGTCAGTAATTACACGTCTACAAGGTGCAGGTGGTACTTACATGGTAGGTGTACCTGATAAAATGGCTAATGCGTGTAGCTACAAGGTAGGTGTAGCTAATAAAGTGGCCACCGAGTGTATATGTACGTATACATACTGTTTAACTGCACACAGATTTGTCACATGCAGTCAGGGGACTATAAGAAGTCATCGCTCATGTTCCTGTGTACAGGATTCTGGTAGGGGCTCCCCGGGCGAATTCATCCTTCAGTAACTCTGTGCACTCTCCTGGAGCTGTGTTTAAGTGCCGTATACACAGCAACCCGGACCGCCGCTGCACAGAGATCGACCTGGGCAGAGGTGAGTGTAAACTTTCCCAAGGTGCTCTCAGAGTCAACATCTCTGAGCACCAGTACAGGGTTAAAAATTTAAGTAGATCAAGAATTACTGTTCATCAGAGATAGACACACCACATGGAATAGCTTTTATATGGTTTATATTGAACAACATAATGCAAATTTCCATAGTAAAGAAATAAAACGGTAACAAAGTGTGATTTGTTGTTGCGGCTTTGGGAACAGATTTGGTTGATATCGTTTAGTGTAAACCCGAGAAAAAGCGGATCGTAACTCATCCTGTTGTTTCAGTGCCATCTTGTTATGGCAGTGCTCATTTTTGCCGCTGATACGTTACTGTTATTCTTTTCCTATTGCAATATTTATTGAAGGGACTTATTTATTTAACTGCTGGTGTTTTGATATGCTTGTGCTTTTAAGAGTAGGTTAGTTATTCTGCTGACCTTTTTATTTTATTTTAATCAGTTACACAACTGTTCAGTTACACAATAACGGCCAGGCCGCCATTGTAAATAAGAATTTGTTATCTATGACTTGCCTGGTTAAATTAAAGATTAAATAAAATAAAAAATATGCTGCACTCTTATGTTTTCTTCTCAGTACTAAGTGAGCTTAAATGGCTGTTTAATCAGATATACATGGAGATATAGAAGAACTATATCTAACTGCAGTCCTGGAATATTTTCATAGAAATTATGAATGTTTTGCTAATATTTTCCAAGACTTTGAGCCAACTCTTTTAGTTGTAGACATCTCTTGGATCGCTTCAAGCTCCTTTCTTGTGGTTAATGGGAGAGAGTGGTTTCTGTGGTTTTAATGCACGCTCTCCTGCTTACTCTATGTGTCACCGCTAGAACACACAGGAATAAATGATGCCTGCCAGCAGTCCTGGGGCCTAAGCTTTCCCTTCAACCCTGAACACACATGAATCATGCTGGTTAAGACCCCACAGGTCATGGGGTGCCTCTGAGAAACAGCACCAATAATATGGGGATGTAGTGTCAATTATCATGAAGTTTTACTGGAAGGGCAGTTGTAAATTTCGAAAGTTTTCAGTGGGGGCTTGATTCTATGATTGTACTGTACTCATTATTATTTTTCAACAGGGAGTATCCACCTTATTTTCAGAGTACCAATGGACTATGTTTTGTGTAAAATTTCCGGTCGGCTTCTGGTTATTTTAGCAGGCTAGCTTGTTCTCATCTCTTCGCAGCTAAACACACTAGACATTGGCATTTTAGTTTGTATTGAAATTAATTTACAAATAGTTATGGGGTCTTTTAAAAATTGGTATTGTGTTCACACCTGCCCAAATGAACCGCACTGCAGAAGTAAACGCACCTGGGTTTGATTCAAACAGACTAAATAACTGCGTATGTGAATGTGCCCTATGCAAGATGGCAAAATGATTTCTGCACTTCAGTACGGTGTATTTTGGATATTTGTGCCAAAGAAAAGAAAGCTATTTCACCAAAATACTGATGTCTTAAACTATTTATTTGTATTATTATTTAATTATTTAATTATTTATTTATTAGCACTGACTCCATGTTTTCCATGCTTAGATAACTTCTTTAATTTCAAAATGTTTTTTTAAGATTTCCGTTCAATGAATGAAAGAGTTTGTTGCCAGCTCCGCCTCTTTCCTCAGCCCCCTTAGCCAATGTTTTTTGTTGTTGTTGTTGTTTGCAGGTTTGTTTGTGCAGTGTGAACCCAAATTGTACCAAATAGAAAACAAACCAAAAGTATCAAGGTGACAAAGCACCCTAAAAGAGAGATATAATGCCCTATTTTAATGTAATCAGGGGTGCCAGTCGGAATTTTGGGCCCCCTGACGGGCTAATCTCTCCCACCCTGCATCCCAGGCAGTTTCCATTCTGGAAGGCCCCCTGTCTACTCAAAGCCCTTGAAATTGTCGTGCCTCCCCACCCCCCTTTCTGGCATCCTTGAATGTAATACAGTCATTTGGGTTTCCATGTAAGGGAAGTATGCTGAAATATAAGGCTGGGACGATAAACAATTTTGGAAAAATAGGTAAATTAGGACAAAATGATCAATGAATATATATGTTTTTATTATTTAGAACCACGGGTATTTCATAGTTTAATATTTAGTGTCTTTAGGACAAATGTTATTTGCGTGAGAGGACGCAACAACACCTTAATCATGACACAACTAAACATTTAGTATATCCAATATACACTCACTGAGCACTTTATTAGGAACATGTACACCTTCTCATTCATGCAATTATCTAATCAGCCAATCGTGT
>JAOUQW010000038.1:6379999-6394148 GCA_028565825.1 Olivaichthys viedmensis | reverse complement strand
ACTGTAGAATAAGTCTGTAATGTAATGAAACGTGGAGAAGGTGAAAGGGGTGTGCAGACTTTCCGGCTTGACTGTTTGTCATAGTCACCTAACAACATAATAAGAAACATATGAATCATTTAAAATAAAAACTTTCATATGTGAAACTACGCAATACATCTGGTTTTACACTGCTGCTTAATCATCTGGACACTGTTTGACTCATCTTCTTCTGTGGTCATCTTAGCCCAACTTGTAATGCTGTGTTGTGGAGGTGTTTTTTTTTAACCACAGTGCCGACTTATTTTTTTAGAAGACTATAAAAAAAGAAGCACAATAGTCTGCATCATTATGAGTGAAGAGAGAGTGTAGAATTGTATTCAAATCATTCACTAATACTACTTGTAATGTTTTCTTTCTGTCACTCACTAATGCATTGTAAAAAAAGATTTCAAACTGAGAAGTGTCCATAATCTGCCTGAATAATGTCTTTTTTCCAATATAGATGTGACAATCGGTGCGTTCATGGCAGACAGTGTGGTGTTATTACGGTAAGAAATGCACTCCCGATCCAACAAGTGCTAATACTTATCCAAAATAAATACATTCCCATTAAAATGATCTGTCATCTGTCCACCTCCTCATACCTATGTCTTCTCATTTTCTTTGCTGTGTTATTAGGTCCAGACCGGTAATCACAGTGGATGTGTCCTTCTTTCTGCCGGCCTCCATAAACATCACTGTGCCTCTGTGTCACGAAGGCCCACAGCATCTCAACTGCTTTAATGTCACTGTCTGTATGCGCTTCCACGGGAAACATGTGCCTGGACGGATAGGTGAGGAAAGCATTAATCAGCTGTTTTATGTGCCACAGTGTGTCGCATACAAGTAATTCTAATCTAATTAGGCTGCACTTTTTGGCTTGGACAAAAAGAATGAAGACTGGGTGCTAGGTGTAGTTCCAGCTCTGGCATTGGCTTTGGTGTTCCATTGCAAAAGGGTCAGGACTATAATAAACCAGTTTAGTAGCTCAGTTTACGACTGCATTACACTTAAATGCTTGTTATTCAAATAATCTCTCCCAGACTAGCAACCAGGTGGGTCATGAGAAATAGACTTTATATTGGAGGTAAGGTTACTTACAAACACAGCCATTATGTATTTGAGCAAGACATAACCATAAATTGCTCCAGCGTTTCCCCTCCTCATATGCCATGTTTGCAATTTTTCAGTGCAGCTTCTTTTATAAAATAAACCTTTACTTCTATTTATTTGTCTTACCAGCTCTGTGACTTGTTTATGTTTCCCAATTAGTCTGACTACGTCCACATTTAACTGTTCTGGCACTGTTCAGCCATTTAGTATCGTAAATTTACTTACTGTATCTGACAAAAATGGCTCCTTGCATTTTGTTGTGTCAATTAAAATTGATTTCACTTGTGCTTGGCAAAATCTCTCCCAAGTACTACATCTTTTAAAGATCTATATTGGGGTTACACGTTGGTCCGGTTAAAGCAAACAGGTGACTCTAACATGCTTCCATTTGGAATGTATTTATTTGTCTAGGCAGTTCTGTCTTGAGAAAGCCAAGAAACTTACCTCTGTTTCACAGTCTGATTAGTGGTCCATGTACAACTATTATTGGACTGTTCAACTATTCAGTTTAGTAAATGTCTATGTCAATGTCAGTGCTCACTCAGTAGGTATGGCCATGTGAGGGATACAGGATATATAAAATAGGCGTTATGCAGTTGGCTGTTCCCGGGTGAGGAAAGAATAAGGGCTCTTCTGTTTCCGCTGCTTGGCACCAGTACTGGAAAGTGCTAGCTCACCTCTTCTCTGTATAACTGCACGCTGAGACCCTCCCTTCCGGTGTCGGAGTGAGGTCATGGCTTCATCACAGCTGTACTATGGCAGAGACAGAGACCCTTGCTCAGGTCCAGCAGAGAGGGTGTGTGTTAATGTGGACTCCATCCAAACCGGTTTCAGTAGAGTAACACCCTGAGAGTATTGACTCTTACTGACTGGTTTCTACTAGAAAGATCCAGCACTGAAAGGCTAACTTGTTTTGTTTTTTTATGCTCTCTTGGACACCAATGGCTGTGGCATCTTCGGGATTGAAACTTGCGATCTCCCGACGATAGGGTCAGCGCTTTTGTGTTGCGCCACTCGGGAGCCCCGTGTACTCCCACTTTAACACCTCTCATGTGTGACCTCGTGCATTTCAGCCCTAAACAGCCTTTTCTTTAACTGGCTAGAAAATTTATAAAAACGGCCTCACTGATCACAGTTCCAGGATGTTTTGTATCATTCTGATGACTATCAGTGTGGGAGTGTGACATTTCATGTAGCCTTTTAGTGAAAGTTTTAGAGAGCTCCATTACCCTTAAATGCTTGTTATGCATATATCCTTGTTTAAATGCCAAAAATTACAGCCTGTGAGCCAACTTATATTGACAACATGTTGCTAATGTGATCATTTGTGTTTCTCCTTAGAGATGCTATACAGCCTAACAGCCGATGCAGATAAACGATACAAAGGCCTGCCATCACGAGTCTATTTCATACACAGTGGAGAGCAGACTGGTGCTGTGAGTCAAAACTTTAGCCTTAACATCAACCAGCAGGAGTGCCATCACTACACGGCCTATGTACGGGTAAGTCTCTTTCAGACCCTTCAGAGGTGCCTCTACTCTCTTTAACATGCCATGTGTCCTAATGGTGAACCTGAACTAATGTGTACCTTCTCAAATACCACCTGCTTTCTGCTTCATTAATCACACACTGTGTCACTGTGTGTTAGAGACACTAGCCCATTTTCAGCATCTCAAAGGCCATGCAATTTTGTTTGCTCTGAACTTTTCCCACGACCTTGTATCAAGACACTGGAGGTCGAAACCTTTTGTTATCGGCTTCAGTTCACTGTGCAACCAAAAATGTTCTGGGTATATTTAGTTGTTTTTTGCTATTAAGTAATTGGTTTTTACTTGATAACTAGACCAGTCACTCTCAGAACAAAAGGTACTAAACTGTACCACTGCTTGTCACTGGGATGGGATCCCACTGCAGAGGCACTAACTAGTGTGGTGCTAACTAGCTGCTGTCAGAGTGTAAATCCACTGTTTGAAGCTTCAGGGTTTTCAGGGTCTTTGCTTAGCAGCAGCTCTAGTAAGAAGTCCTGCACAAAGCCTGAAAACCTCTCTGCCACTGTTTTACACAGCACCACAGGTCTTCTCTGGTTGAGCTCCTGGAAGGAAGAGCTTAGCCCATAAGTTGGCTATTTCTTTTTTTTCATCTATCAAACAGTGCATAAAAAAACATGCAGTTATCAGCAAATCCCACACTGCTATCAGACAACACCGGTTTTGTATTTTCTAAGGCAATGTTTCCCAAACCGGTCTGCAGAGACCCCCAGATTGTCCACGTTTTTGCTCTCTCCCAGCTCCCAACACACCCAAGCCAAGCAACCAAAAACACTGCATAACTGGTACCAGTTTGGAAAAGCTGTTCTTAGAGAAGAAGTTATTTGTAATCTCACTTTTTGGATTATGTGCAGTCACCACGTTTTGTTGATAATGTGTCAAGTTTGCTTACAGATCACACTCTCAAGCCTTAAACAAATGCAGGCGACTGCTTATGCATTCTATATGAAGTTTTTACCGCTGTGGTGTGTTGAACTGAAGTGTTTGCTCCTCGGTTATATTAGTGTATATAAATCCTTTTTTTTAAAGACTGACTAATGTGTGACCATTTCATTGGGGAGTTAAATGTTAATGTCCCCTTAACTAGAGTTTACTCTTGCCATCTAGTTTATCATACAGCACTGGCATCTCTGTGGGTGATCCGTAATGTAACAGAAAAGATAAACACACTTCTTTTAAAGTTAAGAGAGTTGTTTCTCTAGGAAGACTCACCTGTCATGGGGGATTTGGCCTGCATTCTATCTGTATATAAAGACCTCAACAACTGTCTTGAGTCAGGTGTTTGAATACACCAATAATATAAATAGGCAGAGTTGTATTTCATACCATTGCATTTCAGTGAGAGATATTTTTTCATGTGAGCATTTATTTTTTCCTTGTTAGTGTATGTTTATTGACAGAATAGCAGTGTTTGAAGTTTGTGTATGACGAGTGTCTGTGGTTATGAGGTGTCTTAGCACTGCTTAGACTGGTCAGCCTGGACATAGTTATTGTTGGCTTTAGATTATAGTGTTTATTATGCCGGTTCTGTGTCTATAATAATACGCATGTCCTCCTTATATACAATTAGTGTTTAGCCTGGACAGGCGAGTTGCCTCACACATGCTGAGTATGAGACAGCAACCTACAGGAAGCCATGACACTTAGCTGTGAAATATCAAACATGTTGAAAGAGGATGCAGACAGAAATATGTACTTTTATTGACAGAGTTCTTCAACATCTATCTGATACTATTAACCAGCTGCTAGGAAAACACACGTACTCTGCTGTAACTTCCTGTTTCAGGTTGTTTGCAAACAGGAGTAGGTTTGTGCAGTTCAGAAGAGTCTAAATTCCTATCATCAGCCACCATTCACTAAACGTCTCAGGGACCAGGTCTGCCTGACCAATCCCCTCATTTATCTGGCTCTTACAGTCTGCCCACATGAAGCAGGCCCTCTATTTGCTAGCTAAATAATGCTAATGGAAACCAGCTGGTGCTTTGCAGGATTCTCAGTGCAAGCATTGTACAGACACGCACGCACGCACGCACTCCCTCCTGCATTTTTTTGTTGTTGTTTAAAAGTGAAAGCACTGCATCTCACTATGATGGGTAATCTTCCACCAGCCTCATGGAGTTTGTATTGTGTCATGTGGACCACTTTGTTGACTTCATGATGATGAAAAAGTGGTTTTGAAGCTCAGTCTAGGCTCTGAGCATGGGAGGGCTACGGTATAAACACTGGTATTAGTATAGGAGGAAAATCGTGTGCACATGACATCATCTTAGTTTTTTGTTTTTAGTGTGATAGAATGTGGACTCCAGCATATTGTGGCTTGTAGAGAAATTGACTTTTTTGGTATTTACAGATGTTTTTCAGTGGTTTATCCAAATATCATGCTATGGTGTTCACAAGCATTTTATCACCATCATATAGCCTCTGTCCTATCTCAAGGCAATTTACATTATTAGTTGTTCAGAAATTCTAGTATTTCTCATACATTAAGCTGAGTCATAGATCTGATGGTAACTATTTCCCATCTGCAATAAGTACATAGACTTATCAAAATGTAATTTGTCATAATAACACAGCACTAATATAAGTATATAAGAGTAGTTGGCTTTACCACCATGACTGTGAAAGTGGGTTTGTATATTGTGTCTACTTGGTTGTAGATGCAGACAGTGAAAGCACTGATTTGTCCATAGATAGAACGACAGTATTTCAGACTACCTTTCAGAATTTGTTGTAAATGAATCAGATGTAATTGGAACTGTACTATTTTTACAGTAATTTCGTGTGGTGGCACACTGTTGCAGAAAACTTTGTTTTTGGTTTGATGTAAAATTGATATTGCACAAAGAGAACTAATGGGCGTGTTTTAAACATTTCCCATTGGGCTAACAGGACCTTAAAGCTACAACATATTCTCACAAATCATAAATAAAGAGGCCACTTGTAATTTCCATTCTTGAGAATTATTGAGGTATTATGTAACTGTTTCATGCTGGTCATTCAGAACATGTTTCTATTGGCACTGGCTATGGAATAGCATATCAGCTCTCCAGATGTTTCTTGTTTGGTTATTTTTAGCTTGATATTTTGAACACTTGCACGTGAAAGAAAAATCTATTAATATTTAACATTGCAGTATGCTATTTTAAATTGTTGGGAGATAAATGTGTAAGTGGGTGAACTATGAGTCTGACTTTCAAATAGGTTGGTTAGAGCAGAGAAAAAACACTGGTCCAATCATCCCGTGTCACTGGGCACATTTTAAAAGTATTTATTTGCTAACCCCAAGCCCGCCATCAACCATAGCGTAGAAAGAAAAACTCAATTTGTTTTGTCAGGTGCAGAGGACAGTTTCATTTCCTGTTTTACAGTGACTTCCTTTCTCCCAGAGACACAAAATGTTTCAGTATTAACAGTCAGTTATTAAACAGATAGGTGGTTTGTATACTCAAAAAAAGGAGAGATGTAAAGGAAAAGTGTTTCATAGATCTTTTCAGTACAGTTTTGAGGTGTGATGTCAGTGAGCCTGTGATGTTTAATCATGTAGCTTTATGGACGGAAGATCTGCATGCAGCTTACTGGTTTTACTGATCTATTTGGATTTTATATGGCATACATACACTCAGTGGCCACTTTATTGGGTTCACCTACCTTGTAGCTACACTCTTTGGCCATTTTATCAGGTAAGCCAACCATATACACTTTGTAGGCTTACAATTACTGACTGTAGTCCATCTGGTGCTATGCACAATTTGTCAGACACCATTTACTCCCTCCATCAGTGGAAAGGGACCACCATAGTACCACCGCTCACCAGGTATTATTTAAGTGGTGAATCATTCTCAGCACAGCAGTGACACCAACATGTTAATGTGTGTTGCTGGTACAAGTGTATCAGGTACAGCAGTGTTGCTGGAGTTTTTAACACTGTGTATTCTTACTGGCCTCTTTATTAGACACACCTACGCTGTTGGTGCACTTTGTTAATGTACAGTTAGAGATTATAGCTTGTCTATGCACATTTTGTGTTAATCGGTGTCAGTTTCTGACCACAGGACGCTGTTAGCTGGAAGTTTTTGGATTGATGGACTTTTCTCAAGCCAACAGTAACATTAAGGTGTTTAAAAACCCTAATAACACTGCTGCACCTGATACACTCATACACTCGTACAACACACACTAACATGCCACTACCATGTCAGTGCCACTGCTGTGAATGATCATCACCCAAATAATATCTGGTCAGTGGTGGTCCTATAGTGGTTCCTTTCCATTAATGCATAGGGTATAGGGGTGCCAAGAAACTGTACATGGCAGTAAATAGGATACAGTCAGTAATTGTACACCTACATAGTGCACCTACATGGCAGGTTTACCTGATAAAATGGCCAATGAGTGCATGCTCAAATTCCAGGATCTGGTATCACTTTTACATGCTACACCTTTAAAACCGCAATTAATTATTTAGTATTAAAAATGGGGTCAGTGATTTTTAAGTCCAAACTCTTTTTCTAAAGGAAAAAATGGTCTCTGTGGTGCCCCAGGCTCTGTAACCGGGAGAAGAAAGAAAAAAAAGATGTGAACCACAAACATCCAACCAATCAGGACAAGGAGGCATATTTACTTGCCTGTCAATCATGCTGCCTCCCCATCCTGTACTAGCATTCAGGGATTCTCGCCCAGGCATATGTTTTGGAGGTGTGGCTTTGGAGAGAACACTGAAGAGGCTGTATTTGTTTGAATTTGGAGTTTTAAAACACCTTCCTTCAGCTAAGTTCCACTAAAATTGCAATTGGCTTGCAATGAACTTTTTAGCCAAGACACAGTTATAATTTCCATGACTGAGAGTAAACTGGAGTAGCTGAGGCAGGCAATCAAACCATTCTTGCAAGCAGTTGTCTACTTGGAACATCTCCTTCTGAATTCTGTTCACGTTGCTCCCTACTGCATTCTCTTTATATACAAATCTGTTCTTGTTTTATGAGTATTTAGAAGCCTATTGATCCTCACAGAACTGTTAAATATATATACACACCCCATATGCAGCAGTTGTATTTCAGAAATTAAGGGAGTATGCCTGAGTCCAACATGTTTTTCTGCATTTATGTCCTTTTCAGTACATAAAGTTGGATACTCATTTTTCAAACACTGTAGCCAGACCCTATTATGTGGCCCATACTGACAAAAAGATGCAGAATGTTGTAAGGTAGGTTGACATATAAGAGCACAGCTTTGACAAATCCTCACATTTTCTGACACGCACACACACCGTACCAGTGCTGTGATGCTATTCAGGGTCCTGGCTGACTAGGAAAGAGTGCTAGACTGCCTGCCACCAGCCAGCTTTGTGTTTGCCCTGTGCAAGTTCCACATGACACTGTCATTCCCTCGAAGCCATTCCACTGGTTTCATTTACCCCAGGCCAAGAAAGCTGATACAATGAATCCACATAGCATGAAGGTAATCATATCCAGCTGTCTCCCATTAAGCATGCTTGCCACTCCAGCACCTATTTTTAAAACCCAACGATGGAAAAATATTGAAATGTGCACAGTCTTACCCACAGTGAATACAGTGGAAAACTCAATGGAACCTTTACTCCAAAATGAACACATGTAGTTACAGGCAAATGTTCTGTCATTGTGGATCATTCATTAATAGCCTTAATGATGTTGGGCAACTTTATGGACCTCTGCATCCTCAGTGAAATCAGACCCGTGTTTTAAAAAAAATACTGTCTCTTACTAGTGGACACTGTTTTTGTAACACTGTGTACATACAAATTCAGTTCAAGGCCTTCAAGCATTCATTAAAAAATGCTTAATATAGACCATTACTTAACTTATTTTGGCAATGGGAACCACACATGAGTTAGATTTATCTCTTTTTTTGTCCACTCATTGTATTTAAAGACCAGAGGGTTTAATCTGACCAGTCTGATAATGGGCTTTTATATTTGTTGTGTTTTCCACCTGCCTGTTTCTACACAGCTTTTATACAGTCAATCAGTCCAGTAATTAACTTAACTTTATCTGTACCCTGGTCATTGTTGGAATTGTATCTATTTTCTTATCAGAACCTGGTGTTTAGTTCCCTGTTTTGTTTGTAGGCGTACCAGTCTTTGTTTTCGAGTAGGGGGTTCAAATGTACGTACACATCACACACACACACAGGAGGTTAAAAGATGTGTCTAGACAGCACAAGATTACAGAGAGTATATGACAAACACGAATGGAGTACAGACACCCACATACACAAACACGCATTTTTGTGTTGCTATACCTGTTAGTACCATGCATCGGCCTTAATGTATGGACTAAATCTCAGTAATCTTAGAACTACACTAGTGTTCAAAAATTTGGAATCACCTGTCATATTTTATGAACAGTCATTAATCTATTCAATAAACTCTTATACAGTGTAGTAGATCTAATATATCTAATATAAACCACACACCTAAAGGTATTTTTAGAGGTTTTTAATGATAAAGGAGAAATGACTATACATAGATAATTCCAGTATATTATTTAAGTATCCACTTCAAGATTTGATCACCGCTTTTATAGTCATTTTGGAGTCATCACTCCGGAGACATAATGTTTTACAGCTTTCTACAAATGATTTGAAACCTAAGGTGCATAAACACTAGAATCATATTACAATCATTTTATAGATGTATCTGAAACAAAATTGAGTTTATATTACGCACAAGCAAGTACAAGCACTTGTCTAATACTGGCTCTATGATAGAATATTGACTTGAGATAAAGTATTTGATGAAAATATGTTACATAAAGATCAGTATTCTGTCATGTTTCTTACTCAGGATGCAGTGTTATGAGTAAAGGATAGATTCATATGCAGTGATTACAGGTCTATGTACATAACATGCCATTAAAAAGTAAGCATGACTCAGTTTGTTGAGAATAAAAACACATTGTATTTATTTTGCTGTACTGTGGAGCTGGTATGAACTTATGATACATCTTGATTTAGTGTGTGCAAGATGATGGCAATAAAATGCAGCACTAAAATCAAAGTTGTGCGCAATTCTTATTACCACAGGGCAGTGAAGGCAGAGAATCTAAGATCCTTTGTGTCCAACATATATACGAAAAGGCCTGATGTTGAAAATAATTATCATATTTTTGCATCTTTCTCTCATCCACACACTAGCAAACACTGGCTCTGGCACTGTTTTTTACCTTGTATGAATGAACGTTATGATCTTTCCTGCACTCACTGTACCTTTTAGACCACCCCACGTGCAGCAGTTTTGTAAGTATGATGCAATGGTTTTAAATTAACAGAACATCCTCCTGTATACATTTAGCCAAACTCTTGGGTCCCTAGAACATTAGGCGCTTTTAACAATAATGAAATGTGTTGAAAAACGTGCCATGACACGACCCTTAAGCTCATTAAGTAACTGGGGCACTTCAGGATGTGGCCTTTTGTCTCACCACGCAAGTGTGTTCCTCATGTATTCCAAATATTCACTCCTCCAAAATGGGGAGGTAAAATTTTGTAGATGGTAAAACATTCATGCAGAAAAAGAGGCCCCTGTCTTAGATACACTTCTTACACTCCTTGTTGATGACGCCATGCACCCACAGCCTCCCTCAGTCCTGGCGAAGGCTATCAACTAAATTCTGATCCCAATCCCCCCGGCTCAAATGTGTTTTTCCTGGTCGGAGTAGTGCCCCCTCCTCAAATGTGTTTTTCCTGGTTGGAGTCTGTTGGCTGTGTCCTCGGGGGAGCTTGATTAGCCAAACCAGAAAATTTAACCACACTACACAAGTCAAAGAACAAGGAGTAAGTGATCAGAGGGCACGAAGTCGGAATCCAGGGAATGAGCTGCAGGAGTAGAGGAATTAATTACCTAGTATAATAGGGCTCTCCCTAATTTTCACCCAACTTGACATGACCCACCTGCTCACTGAGCAAGTACAACTAAGTTGTATATTTATTATTAGAGGTACCTGAGCATGACCTACTAAGGGAGATCACTAATTAGGGTACATTAGAGAAGAGGAAACGATGTGCATATAAAGCAAGCCAAAATAATGCAAGTCAAGGGTATTGAGTTTTGTAATTTTTCCTAATCAAAAAAGGTTGCTGTTAGATGCCGTCATTATTTCCGAGGCATTTTTGACATTGGGAGTCTTCTAAGCAATCATGTGTGTTTGGTTAAGCGCTTAGAAGTTGTGTGTTTCTTGGACCAACTTTTGACTAAGTATTTGGTGAAATGTTAAATTTGTTGACAGATTCTTACAAATGTTTACATGCAGTTTAATAATCTATTAATAATCCGACTGATGGATCAATCAGAATAAAAAAACGTATACACCTAAATCAGAATAGAGTAAACCGATCGAGGTGAGTAATCCTATTGATAATCCATTAAATAGAAGAATAATCGTCATGTAAACCTTTTCCGATTACTTTAAAAAACAGAATCCTTGCGTACATTCTTCATGTGTGCGTTTGCGTCATGATGCTCGTTGGCCAACACGGCTTGTGAAAAAAAACAGTCCTGTGAAGAAACAAATTTAAGTTACACATTTTAAACAATTTAAAATATTTTAAATTGTGAGTTTGGATGAGTGGTGGGATGGGCATCACACTTTAATAACACCTTTGTTTCTTGTGCAGTTATTCCCAGACACTGGTTTTTAATGTTGATAGCAAGAGAGGATTAATAAAGGCAATATATCACCTTCTCAGATGGACAATGTGTGAATGTTCTGTTATTTTTAACAAGCATAGTTTGGAGGATGTTTACTGATATGGGCATTGTTTCAAACTTGTTAAAAACACAAACAAGGTTATTGAGTCACCCTTATCGTATGATTGCTATCAATCTGGAAGGGTGAAGTTTAACACGTTTCCTTTGTGACACGTGAAGCCAGCCACCACATCTTTTCAAATTTCTGCTCATGAAACGTCATAGGGCAGCTGAATGCACCTGAGGGAAAGCACTAACTGCCCTATTCTGTATACATGAGCTAACACATGTCCACAATTGGCTAATGTTGTTCTGATTGATAGGGAAGAGAGTAATGCTGTCTTTCCTACTCAGAGAGCAGCGTCAGTTATGCTCTCTTGGACTCCCACAGGCATTCCTGCTTTATTGTGTTTTATGACCCAGCTGTGGTTTTATCTGTCTGCGGTTAGATTCTAAATAACTCTTACCTGATGTATGAAAAACAATAAAGGTTTATGCTGATGCATTGTTCCAGCGAGAAGCTTGTTATAATGTATACTGTTTTAGTATAATATATCCCACTCACTATACACACAGTAGTACTAGCTCTCCTCTAAGAAGAGTAATTAGATGGAGGGGAGACCCAATCACAACGTGCAAATGCATATGTTGTCATGTGTGGTGCATCTGAAGACCCTGGGAGTGTGTGAGGACCAGGAGGAAGAAAGTGTGGTACAGTTAAGAGAGGAAAAAGAGGACAGCACCACAGATGGAATGAGTTTTCTGCCAATTAGGATGGTCATCCTCCCAAATGCTAAAACGCTCTGTTCCACACAGTCCTTATGCTCTTATCCCATTGCTGGGCTGTGAGTGACCCTTTCCCATGGGAAAAATGATAGCTGTACTCTTGATGTTGAAAATGTGCTATGGCCCCCTGTATTTGGCCTGTAGGAGTGTAGGTTCTTCTTTTTGGCTTAACACACAGCATTTGGAGAGCTTTTAGTTGGATTTGTTCTGTATACAGGCTAATGGCTAAGGAATGAGTATCTGTGTTTAATCATGAGTTTCAGATGTGCTTAGGCATTTTGGAGAGCAATTTACACCAGTGTGCTGTTCGTGCCACCCTCCCCCAACCAAAACACAGATCGGATTACCTTATGGACTTGAATTTGTTGGCCATAGTCATAGAATCGGGAGCTGGAGATAATGCATTACTACCATGGTATTGTAGGTATATAAAATAATTTAATGTAAGTCGTAAATCTGCTGATATGCTCAGATTCATGTGTACAATTGATTACATTTTACTTGAAATGCCTCAAATCAAAAGATAGAAATACTAGTATAGGCTTAATAAAATCTCCTATGCCTATATTCATAAATTGATTTGAATAGTTTTTACACTGTGGTATAGATTTGTTTTGGAATATGCATGAGTTTAATTCAGTTTCTTCATCATAATAATTCATTTACAGATCCTGAGTGTCCTCTAAGCATCATTATTAGTTCTATATAGGCTGTTTTTGTCGTTACAATTTCTTGGCGTCACTTTTTAGGGTTACTTCCCAATTCTACTGGAATATCTGTGGGAGGAAGAGATCAGGTTTTCATAAATGTTGTACAAGGATGTTTCACTAGGGCCATTTAAAGTAACGTTTATGTATCACTTGGTCTTTTTCCATGTAATATGTAGTTTATAATCTATTTGGTTACATTTTGTGTCAAGTTACTGGAATGCATATTAAAAAGAATTGAAAGAGTTATTTGTCTAATATCAGTTTTTAGTGAATAAAGAAAAGAAGCTAACAGTCATTTAACAGTTTTATGACGGATTAATGACTTCATCGCCAAGGACTAAATTGATTGCTAATGCTGCATGTTGACGCACAATGCTTATTCTGAATCTGTTAAAACAAACTGCCTTTAAAATAAAACCGTACCATCCAAGCGTCCTGTCAAAGCGCAAATGGACCGATTGCAGGCTGGCCTCAGTCATGTGAGAACAGAACAGGGAGCACACAGCCTTGTAGCCAGATATGATTTGAGCGTGCCTGGCTGACGTCATCCCCACTCCCTCTCTGGATGACTGAAACACTCCCAGCATAAAGGAAGAAACTGTGCTATGCGGCCATCTTATTTTTTCAGTTGTGCTAACAATTTTGGAAGATCAAAGCTGGGCTTAGCTCATAGTTTAAGGAATGCAAGCTGTGATATAATCAATCTCAGAGCTGTTTTATTACATCATTCCTTCTCTCAATACATTGGTTGTTAAAGTTTCATACAGTTTTACTCCTTGTTCATAATTTGAAGCCCATCTAATTTCTAAACCTGAGATTTACTAGGAAGTTCATTAAATCTACACCAGACCAAGTCTTTAAAATCATCCAAATCTTGTTTTGATGCATTTTTTTCCTATATTAAATAAAAAAAAATTATTCACATGGAGGTTACATTAAAATCTATAATTTGACAACAGAAAAAGGAACAGAAACATGCCTACACTTTTAGCCTCATCAAGAAATCAGTCATACATATATTCAATTCAATTCAATTTTATTTGTATAGATCTTTTAACAATGGACATTGTCACAAAGCAGCTTTACAGAAATTCGGATGTCGATCTAGATCCCTAATGAGCAAGCCAGCGGTGACAGTGGCAAGGAAAAACTCCCTGAGACAACATGAGAAAGAAACCTTGAGAGGAACCAGACTCAAGAGGGAACCCATCCTCTTCTGGGTGACACCCGATAGTGAGATTATAAAT
>JAOUQW010000038.1:6329985-6369890 GCA_028565825.1 Olivaichthys viedmensis | reverse complement strand
ATTACAAAACCCAGATCTAAGAAGAGAGAGATTTGGAAGGGAAAAAATAAAATAAAAAAAAATTATGACTGAATTATGAATGATGAAAGGAAATGATTTGGACTACAGCCCTGCGTTTATTTTATTTTATTTTATTTTTTCCCTTCCAAATCTCTCTCTTCTTAGATCTGGGTTTTGTAATTTAAAAAAAGTTAATGACTTCTGTTCTCAGTGCAGTCATTATTATAGTATACAGCCTACCTATAATATGTGGGTTTTTTTCAAAATAATGTAATTCATACATTTACCCATATAAACCATGATATATATGAAATACATGAATATTTGTCACTATGTACAATATATTATACAATCAAATATATTGGATGGTAATATTTTGTCTTTTTTTTTTCGTAAGGGATGATGGTGTTGTAATTCTTTCCAATTCTTTCGACAAATTCCGCCTCCTGTGCTATGATTGGCTAGTAGTTCTTACTCACAAGCCCATTGGACATTCAAGAAGTTGTTCACATCACTGCAACAACCAAAAACAGTGGAATTTGAGAAGCAACATGCATTATTTGTTGTCCCACACATACTCTGACATAATAATTTAGCTGAATATTCACCTCAACTCGTTCTCATTAAGCTGGTAAATTGATTTCATTTTGCTGTTGCTTTGGATTCTACAGTTTCATAGTATTGCTGTTACCATGACAGCCCTAGTCTTATACAATGTATATTCATAAGAGGTATGCTATGTTATATGAGGTGTGCTATGAATGTTAATGGTTAGAAAACGTTGTGTTTACTTTTAATAAGGGCAAATTTGCTTTAGGTTTAGCTACAGTAGCTACATTTTCATATCATGATTTCCAGCATGATCTGAATTTCAAGAATAACCATATTGCTTGTTTTGCAGTTTTCTACATTTAAGTTAGTTCACACATTTGTGGCACAACTATGCTGTCTTTCACCAAGATAATTTGACCCAGAACATGTCAATTTTCTCATACTTAACCTTCTGAATCCTTTAACGGAAGGATTTGCCTCAGGTCAATCTTTCTTTAGATACTGACCAGAATATGTGATGCTTTCATGGTGATTCTTCTTTCATGGTGATTTTATTTCTCACTATAATTATCTCTTTTACTGTCACAATTGACTTTACTATTTCAGCTAAGTATAGTAGCTCAGTTGTAAAACCTCTTTCTGCATTGTATTTCAGTGTGTTTCTGGTTTTCCTCTTGTCCGTTTCTCCCGCAGGAAGAGAAGGGCATTTCCTGTGAACTGGTTCAGCTGGACTTCCTCAAATGCAGTGTGGGATTTCCTTTCATGAGAGCCCAGACTAAGGTGGACACATAAGAGCCACTTCAACTAAGTAAAATAGATTGACTTATGCACCCTTTTTATTAAGTAAAATAGATTGACTTATGCACCCTCTTTATTTATTCAATCTCGATTTATTGCATGCACCATTCCCTTTAAGAGTGTTGGATGTAATATTTCAGGGGTCTGTAGTTGTGCTGAATAGAACATGGAAATTTACATTTTAAGAACACATTTTAAATATCTTTGTTATCTTTTCTCTTTTAGTACCACTTGTCTGTACTTTTTGACACAAGTCATCTGTCTGGTGAAAATGAAACGTTGCTGTTTTTAGTACATGCCAGGAGGTGAGCTTTGATAGATATTTATGTCTACATTTTCTCTCAGATACAAAGATACAAAAAATAATTACTTGGTTTTCATTTAGTGAATGCCATAATGTTTACGTTCGTACCTAAGTGGCTAGATTCCATTTTGGCCTTTTTAAGAAAAGTCAAATTGTCTTGATTTCTCAAAACCAATGCTGGCTTGTGTTTTCTTTATTCATAAACTTATATTACACATTTAATAAGAAAAATACTGGCATTGAGTCTTCCCCTAATGGATGTATAACATTTCTACTTGCCAAAGGTCTTCTATGTGTAGCCAATTAGAGTAAGTGCTAATGTGAGGTTTTTTTTAATGACTGTCCTGTCACTTACTAAAAGTGCTTGTGAATCTTGTTTGTGTAACTTAGTGCCAACCCAGAGCATGACAACAAATTACACGATAACACTTTGGAACTGTCCATCCCACTGGTGCACGAGGTAGACACGGCTGTCACTGGGTAAGAGTTCAACCTCACAGAGCTCTTAAACACAGCTCAAATTAAACACACAGCTAAGTCAACAACATTTATAAAAGAGGAAAACTTTATTGAACGGACAGTACACGCTTATGCAATACCTGTATCTGTTACACCTCTTTCTTGTATAACTATAAACCAATAATTAAAATGTAAAGTGGTGATTTTTATACCCTAAAAACATTTTTTGCATATTGATTAATGTACGCTAATTATTGTCCCGTTCTTTCGAACATTTTGATATTACTTAGATATATTGCTCCTTTTTTCCATATAATCATATAAAAAGTAACAATAAACTGCATTTTAAACTTTTGTATTGAACAACCACAAAAGTTTGCTAACAATAAATATTAAACTGGAAATATTAGATCAAAACAGATACCTTAAGGTGACCACTAATAACCAATAGGATTAATATATGCCTCTGTCCACAGTGTGGTTACCCCTTCCTCATTTGTGTATGGAAATTCTGTTGACTCCTCTCGCTTTGTTCAACTGGAGGACATGGAGTGCAACTTCCAGCCTCTCAACTTCACCTTCCAGGTATGCAAGCATTTTTTTCATCAAATGGCCATGAAACTGCAAATCTGTTAGAGTGGATTATTTCTTGTACTTTCTTGTAAAAAGCTCAAATGGTTCTACAATGTCCCTTTGAAAACAGTACAATATAATGATGAACGGTATCTGAAATGAAAATGATTGAGATTGGACTTCTTAGCACTAAAACACAGAAAGATGTGCATATATCCACTTCTCTTATGTTGTTGTTCTAGGTGATAAACAATGGGCCGAGCAGACTGCCGGGCTCTACCGTGGACATAAGGATACCTAACAGGCTGGCTGGCAACGGGGCCGACATGTTCCATATCATTGACACACAAGTGAGTACACAGTTTATCACATTTAAATGGGTGTTGTTTAGCCTATTTAGAAAAAGTGTGTTGTCAAAAATGGTTTTACACAGTCTGTGCAGTCTTATGAAAATTTTATTATTTATATACATTTGTAGTTGTGATTTCTATCATAAACACTTTATAGCGCTGTAAGCCTTGGCATTTATATTTGTTCCCATAATCAACACAACACTTGATTAGACTTTTAAGTAAGAAAGCTCATTAGTAAAATCAGATTCAGCTAAACACCAGCCTCCCTCTGTAATTCATAAATGTGATGATTATCGGTGTAGCCCAAATATTTTGATTTGTCAGATAAGCCTGTCTCAATTATTACATAGTCACCTAATTGCAATTATTTAAGCTGATTGCAATCAACCATTTAATTCCACAATCATATGTTTTGAAATAAATATTTCGTCGCTGTCCAAAGAAAAACATGTATCTCCACTTTTTGCGTTATTACTTTTTATCATTTATGGAATAAATGTAACAAATTACGATGGGCAAAAACCTCCATCTACCAATAGCAGTTAACATCTAAATGACCAATGAAAAGCTGACAAATCACACCATGAATTTCATATTTATTGTGTTTGATTAATGATAAGAAAAAGTGTTTTTTTGTGTTCCTGAAAAATTGGAATTTTGGAGATACGTTTTTCATTAAACAGTGACAATATGTAGTCAAGCAGAACATCGCAAATACAAGGTTCCTTCTCAGTGAGTTCATCGATCTAATCAAATACAGCGTCTAATCAATAGCGTCTGTGCATTATCACACTTCCACGTGTTAAACACATGTATACAGTATATCTGTATTGCAAATCACGCACAATTACAAAACTTTTTAAATGTTATTTACATACACGTTCAAGCAGCGTAAGTCAGCATTGCTATTGCCTCCACTATTATTATGCTTATTAGAGTGACATAAGTCAACCGAAAAGATAATCAGATTGTTAATTGCAATAATTGTGACAGGCCTATTATCAAATAAGTATAAAGATATAAGCATCTTTTAGCTACGTTGCATTTTTGTTCCTTTGAGAGACCATGCTTTTTGAGTTTCACACCGCTTTACCAGTGCTGCTTGGTGGGTTATGAGAGTTTAGCAGAGTTATCACCCTCAGGCATACAGCTAATAAAAACAGTGAGGTTTGCTATGTACCTCAGGTAATACTACATGTAGTCTCACAAGAGCCCTTATTTTAAATGGAGTAATCAAACATTGCATAAGATTTCCTTAACCCCTTGCATGGCTATATTGGTATCTTATGCTAGAGATCAGCCTTATTAAAAGGTGGACTGTGCGCCTCTTTTCCATTCAGTCAGCTCAATATGGCATTATTTAATGGGGGACCAGAGAGAGGGAATAAGTAAGACATCTGAAGAAAATTGCCTCAGGTTAGGTTTGCTCTGTCCTTCACAGTACCACAGTAGCTGAAAATCCACCTGTCTTAGTGTGGGAAAGTGTACAAGTGATAAACACAAGCCTTATGGCAAATGCACATGTGGAAGCATGCCACTGCATCACCCTGCTGGGAACACATGAGGCATTTTATATCAACAGGGGTCAGTCTCTTTTCTGCATCACTACAAGCCTTTGCACATTAAAACAGATGTATTTTATTCCTTTAACGGATGGCAAAAAAACGCATACAATTTGGTGTGCAATTATGTCTGTCATCCGAAAAGAAAAACACACCCTTTTTTGCAGTAAAAAACCCCAATCATTTTACATCCCCAGATCCTTGAAAATGGGGAGCCTTAGTTCCGAAGATGAGTGTTCAGCTGTTTTAAGGTTTAAAAGTAAGAGCAAGAGAAAACTCCACAATTGGACCCACTCAATTTTAGAGTACAGAAAAAGGTTTGGTAAATTCACCCTATGCATTCAAGAGCTTAAACTGGACAAGTTGCAAACATTATTTCTGTATATTAGTACAGCAGTCTGAACTGCTGGCACCCCACATTAGAAAACAATGCACGGAACTTAGGACCCCATCTTTAACTGAAGATTGTTATTGTGACCTGTTTTTTAAATTGGTCAGTCAGTATCTGACGCATGCATAAAAAACGCAGAAACTTTAAAAAAAAATTATGCACTCCGGCAGAACAACATTTTTGAACTCGGTGTGCAAG
Source organism: Olivaichthys viedmensis (assembly GCA_028565825.1). Lineage (NCBI taxonomy): Eukaryota > Metazoa > Chordata > Actinopteri > Siluriformes > Diplomystidae > Olivaichthys > Olivaichthys viedmensis. The sequence goes on along the minus strand of JAOUQW010000038.1, from coordinate 6,364,700 downwards.
TTGCCATAAAGTATTGCATGTTTGTTGAGAAACACTGTCCTGTAATGAGGTGGTGTTTTAAATCAGAGTCCTGGTAATATTAAAGTGTTGGCAAAGGAAGCCTCATGAGAGTGGCTACTGAGTGGCACTGTTGAGAGTGGTTGTAAAAATGTCATGTGAGAAAGGCACAGTGCAATGCCACAGCACTGCGGGTGGTGTGAGAGCAAAACAATAGGGAGGTCATTGGACATTTCCACAAATGGAAGCCCCTTGTCTGGCCGGAGAGGACAGCGGTGAAAAGGGCCAGATGGGAGAAGAGCTGCCTGGGGACACTAATGGGAGGCGGAGGTTAGGCAATAAATCACGCGAAATGGGGAAACCTGTCTGGGAGGGGCCTCTGAACTCCTACTGATTGAACATCCTTTTAACTTTTAAATCACCTAGCAGTTCATTCACTTAGAATGAGGATGACTATCCTATCACATCATCTCAGACTAATAGGATGCATGAAATGCCTTTATAGACCCACTCTGCTTTAGCCACAGGACAGACACACTCTGTTTTCACATCACATCTGCCCTAATACCTTAAGAATGTAAGAATATAGATCACACTTGTAATAATATGTTGAAACTGTAAGGATGTATGGCAAACCCGGACTAATGCATTCAGGCTGTAAGATATAAATTACAGTGTAAAAATAATGAAATACACCAGTTTTTAAAACCAAGACTAACTTTAAACATGGATTCCCCCAAAATCCATAAACTCAAGAGCAGGCTACACTTATTGCCTTAGGCTTTCAGCAAAAATTTAAAAGCTCAGCGGAAATTCCTATTTGCCCTGTGACGTGTGGAGGAACCAGGGACATTAATAACGTATCTTTACCGGTAATGTCTGGGCTTTGCATTATTCAAACTTGCAGCCTTGAAGTGGTATTTAAATGGGATGCAGGCATTCACATTTAAAAGGCATGAACGTCCTGTTACACAGGATGTGATGTATAATAAATCAATGGATTTGGAGGAATTTATATTTTAAGTACATAAGTTTGTTTATCACCAGCTTTTCCCCAGTAATGTATTGGCTTCTGTTCGCACATGAGCCTCTTGTTAATTTCCCATGAATTCTACTAGGTCTCGTCCTGGTTTATTGCTGCGTAAATCTTCCCGGGAATTTGACTTTGGCTAGCATTCACACTTAATTATTTTCTGATAAATTCGTTGTTCAATTCAAGCATAAAGTAGCATTTATGAAAGAGGCTATATTGTGCTTTTGTATTTGTCCTCTAGGTAGCCGAGGGCCGAGGGAACTGTACATGGCACAGAAACCCCACACCGTGCATCATCCCTCAGGACAGAGAGAGTATTTTCCACACCATCTTTGCCTTCTTCACCAAGTCTGGCAGGAAGGTCTTGGTAAGATAATAATGACCTTTCATGTTGTTCAGTTTAATGTTTTTCAAAGAGAAATTAATTATACTGTATATAAAATTTGTTTTTAGAGAAATTATTATATGATTAACCATATGATGGGTTATAATATGACGATGGTGATGTCTCTCAACAGGACTGTGACCGGCCAGGAAGAGCCTGTCTAACTATCTCCTGTAGCCTGGGATTCCAAGCTAAAGATGAAGCTACAGTTATTGATTTGCAAATGCTACTGAACACCGAAACACTTCAGAAAGTATGATCAATAACAGTGAACGTGTTCACCAAAAAAGTTGTGAAAGAAAGAAAAAAGTGAAAAAATGTAAAAGAGTGACCGTGAGACACTTTTTAGCAAACAAACACCATGTCATAAGGTATCTTAAAGAAAATTGGCCAGATTTACATTACATTGTTTGAAAAAAGTGTAAATGTGTCTCAACTTTTTATGCAGGACAGCTCCTCAGTTATTCAGTTTGTCACACGAAGTCATGTCCAAGTGGACAGCCGGGCTATGGAGGTGTCCAGTGGCCTACCAGAGGACATTTCTGTGAGTAGCAGTCCATTATCAACCCACATTTAATTAAAAAAAAAAAAATACTAATATAGTAAGCACTTGGAACACTTACTGAATTGCTTCCTGCATGATATTGAAGAAAAAGTTGATACTGAAAATTGTAATCTTGAGTGACGACCCAGATGCCACAACACCCCCCACAGCAGTGAGCAGAATGAGATTGAGGTTGAGAGCTGAGGTTAAGAGAGGATGGGATTTGGTTAGCTCATATGGGGTTTTCCCCTTCATGTGTCCTTAAATACACAAGGCCTGACCTATCTTTCTGCTGGCAGATCCCAGTAGAACATGAAATTGGGTGATAGTGGAGGTAAGAGTGTCTTGGAGCAATGCACGTCCTGCAGCACAGCTCTCAGCTGATTGAGTTGCTGAGCCAGTCTTAGGCTCGTGACCCCCCACGCCACCAAACATGAAGATTAGACTAATAAAATAGGCCTGTGTCTAGCCCATTTTCCCAGAGCTAAATAAGTAAATGTGTCATGTCCGTCCGTCCCAAGGCAGTTTTTTCATTAAGAGAGTGGATGTTTAGAAATGAGATCCTTCCAACATCTTGCGTTCTGTTCATCAACTAGCAATGTTGTGACCCAGGCCATCTCTAACTTCTTAACTAATCTAGTTAAGTGATAGGCTGAGATTGTGGAAGAGCTAGAAGGAAATTAGTAAATGACTAGAGATCTAGGGGCAGAGTGATGGCAAATTTGAACAACGCTGAAGAACAGGTCAGTCCATTAAGTGATTTAAAAGAAAATAAAAAACTTAAATTAGATCCTGGAAGCCAATGCAGACAAGCTAAAACCCGAGTCATGCTGTCCCTCTTCTTAGTGCCACTCAGTAAACTAGCAACAGCATTTTGTACTAGTTATAGATGTGGAAATTTAATCAGTATTGTTCTTGGCTCAGGCTTGGATTTTTGGCTTTTCGTGTCACATTTAAAACTCTATTTTTGTTGCACCACTACAGGTTAAATTCTTCCACATTGTAAGGTCACAGACCATATATTGTGGGCCAGTGCTAAAACATGAGAGAGGGAGGGGGAGCGGGGATGTAGCTGGACCAGTGATTTAAGAGGGACTCTGCTGGATACCCATCTGTCAGGACGCATGAGTACACTATACTATAATTATTATGTACAGTATGTACAGTATTGATGATAAACCAGTATGACAGACAGTTCTGTTCCCTTATCATCCATTTTATTCTCAGTGTTTTATTTATTTTTCCCCCAAGTAATGCTATATAAACACATGATTCTTTTCATATCTCTTGATGAGTAAAGTTGCATAGGTCAGCTGATAAGTTACATCTGTCTGCTTGATTATTTGTGTATTTATATACAAATAAAGTATCAAATATGAATAAAGTATTTATTCAATACGATTTTCACATTTATTGAAATTTTTAAACCTCTTGTTTAAGGCGATACGTGATACAGACACTTGGGTACAGACTTCATTCAGAACACAGGATCATGGTCTGCAGTAAAATCTAAATATCAGATATTTGGCTTTATTGAAAGCCAATAATGATGTAAATGTTTATTGGACTGTCTCAGGTTGTGATGGGCTTCTCTTCTTTGATATACCCTGTCTGTTAAAGGCTTGAGTGTGTGTGTGAATCTGTGTATGTGTATGTCTAATCTCCATCTGTTAACTTGCAGCTGGTGTTTGAGGCACTGCACAGTCAGGAGCCCAGGGGTTATGTGGTGGGCTGGATCATTGCCATTAGCTTGCTAGTGGGAATCCTCATCTTCCTCCTGCTGGCTGTGCTGCTCTGGAAGGTATTGTTTTAACCTATAAAAGCCTGAATGATTGACTAACAGCAAACAGTCTTGTGACTTTGGGCTTTAATTCCCTGAGGAAAAGTGTCATGGTTATTCTGCTAGCTGCTTCAGCCTATGGCTTCTGACCTGGAGACCCTGTACATTCACATGGTTAGATTTTTTAAATGATTTGCAGTGGCAAGCAATTGTCATTGAAAAATGTGAACCATCAGGTCATAGAGGCCGTGGATGGCAGTGACAACACCTGCCTATGCACAGTACTCTGGAAATAGTTATTTTTAAGATTAAACCTTAATTTCATTGTATTGCTATAATTCAAGCAGCAGAAGTGTTTAATTGCTCTCAAACTCAGTAGGAAACCGTTCCATTAGGGCAAAAACAAGCTTACCCCTTAGGTGCTAAGAGTTATTTCTATGAGGTCAGATGTTTTTACAATGTTATAATTATGACATGGTATTAAATCATGGTTCATACTCAGCATATTTAGCCCATATTTCTCTCTAAGATCATTTAAAGGCATTCTTCCAGCATACTACCGTCCATGGTCCATTAACAGACAATGTAGGAGTCTTTTCTTCCCTTTTTGTAAGCGTCACGTGGCCCCGTAGGTCTAATTCATTCTCTCGGTTTCATACTTCTCTTGTGAAGGACTGCTTTTGTTGGACAGATAGCCTAAGGGGCCAGTTGAGTGATCCCAGGCTGCCTTACTGACCATGTAAAGGACAAAACCCAGTGCTCACAATAATTTACAGCTTGCCCCATACACAAGAAAGTGGCATCTCCAAAAGGAAGTGGCAATCAAACTGATTTCAAGCTTTTTTCATACAAATTCTTCCTTTTATTTTCCTCCATTTTCCACTGGGAATAACACACCGAAACCCTGGAATGTTGGTACAGGGATACATTTCCCTCCCATTCCCCAAGACCCTGAATCTGCCAAAACAAACCCCTTTTACAAGTGCTGCACATATCCAGCAACAGAGAAAATTCAGGAAATGCCTGAGGAGAACGGAGGTCTATATCAATAAATAGCGCTCAAAGCAAAGACAAATCCATTGAGTCACCCAAAGAGGAACATCATCTTTACTGCTCTGACAATTACTGACCTTCACAGCAACCTCATCTGTGTATTTATCTTTTTGACTATACAGTATGAAGATACAGACTATATGTATGTCTGTCACTCCATCTGTTTAATAATTCCTAAATTTATCATTGAAATATTATGATTTAACTTCTTGTTTGGCATGTAGATCTAAGGCTTTTCTGGGGGCCTGTATACCCTGAAGAGACAAGACTCTTACAAGTCAATCTTTTGTAAGAGGGATTGTGACATTAAGACTTATGACAGATTATTCAAAACAAGGTGATGGTGTCACTGATGCGGAGAACCCCTCTTACAGAGCAGACAGGTGCTTTTTTTTTGCTTGTGCGCCTCTCCACAACCCGGCTGAAGTATGTACACTCTTAGAAAAAAAGGTTTCATTTAGTACCCTAAGGGTTCATCAGTCTGTTCCTCTGGGGAAACCCTTGAAGGTTTCATGTAGAACCCTACAAGAGAGGGTTTCCCTGTCATAATAAATACAGTATTGGCATAAACTAGGCAAATAAAACCTCTTTAGGAAGTTGGAGCCATTTCCTTGAGAAACCCCTTTTTTCTAAAAGTGTGTCTTTGTTTAAAATGTGGAAGTTATTCTGCTTTTAACATCAATGTTGTAATGAAAGTACATCAATGGGAATAAAGGAAGCTGTTAAATATCTGTTTATAGATGATTGACAGCTCTGTATCTATAATGTGAGAAATTATCCTGTTCGTAGCCGTTTGATTAATGAGTACAGTAAATTGTTGTCACTCAAATGACATGATATGAGAATACAATGTATCTTATATTCAAAGGTGATTTAGGCCCAACATACCATATGTAACGACCTAGGTGAACGCTATGATCGCCAGGTTACTCGACTGAGTGAACATTGCCAATATTAGTGAAAAACAAGCATAGTTATACTGTAGCTTGCATAGGGTGTGTTTCGTGCCCTTTACTTCATACACAAACAAATTGTGAGTGCAAACATATGTGCGTTTGTTAAATCCTGCTGGTGTGCTCCAGTAACAAGAGTTTTGTGATCGTGGCCGTCATGAAGGCCATTTCAATTTGAATAAACAGAAATACTAGGCAGTCAAGTAGAGAAACAGGTCCTGTTTATAACATTTTGTGCTGGATAACGATCAGAAAAGAGTTTTTCATTCCCGATAAAGGCAAAAATAAGAAAAATCACACTGATTATTTCCACACAGTGCTGAGAAAACTGGATTTACTAAATAAGTAACAAATTGGTAGATATGTACTTGTGTTACATTAGGATCTATCTCATTACAAATTTTCATTGTGTAAAATGACACAATGTGTCAATGTGTAAAAAATGTGGTAGTAAAGAATTTTTTAGCGTTCCCTTAGCTGCATAATTTGGCCTTTGAGATGGGAAGTGTGGTAGGACATGTTTTTCATCTGATAGAAATTGTTCCATCTTTTTGAGAATCTGTCCATCTGTCTCATTAGCCATGTGTAAATACGCAACATGCTGACATCCCTTTTTTTTTTTTTTTTTTTTTTGCAGATGGGATTTTTCAGGCGGCGTTACAGAGAGATCATAGAGGCGGAAAAGAACAGGAAAGATAGCGATGAGAGTTGGGATTGGGTCCAGAAGAGTGAATGAGAGCCTGGGGTTATTTCAAATGACCAACTAAGCTGCTACCTTCACCATGGCCATGTCCTTAGACTCATACCATCCGGTCTTCCATATGTGGAAGAGAAGAATATTCTCCAAATTTTTCGGAGCTTTGACACTTTTTTGTAGGTGGAAAGTCAAACTGATATTTGACATGACAATGTGGATTACCAGAAATGACTCGTAGTAGAATTCCATATGAATCCAATGGAGGTGGCCGTCTGCCAATGGGAGTGGAGAGACGGAAGGAAAGAAATGGAGACTTCCACCAAAGGATATGGATATTGCGTCAAAACTAGCAGATCATAAAAACTCTCAGGGCGCTGTTTAAGAGCAAATAACTATTTTTTTACATGTATTCTGTGTTGTATAGATGAGTGCTTCAAAAGGATTTTGGAGATTTTGGCCTTCAAACATATATTTTTGGTATTGATGTTTGAAAGCACTGATTACTGATACATGCTGAAGACTTGATACTCTTCACGTAAAGATCAATGTTCCCGGAAGAACATTGAAGTATAATAAGACAGGAACGTCCTGCAAATGAAGGGTTGTACCTCTATTTCTCTTAATTTCTCATCCTTTGCCAAAGATATGATGTTTCCATTTTTGTTTTTGATTATTCATCAGTTACATCCCAATTTCTCTAGAGAAGAAACAGAAAAGCTCGTGTCAGTGCAAGTTATTAATTCTATGATCATGCACATTTGCACTGGATAATCCTTAATTTTATAAAAAGATCTGAACGATTTTATGCTGTCACTTTATCTCCACATATCTTCTTTGATATTTTTTTGAAGTAAAGAATAGCATAAATTGCAATGTTTGCCATAGAATACAATAATGTAATAATCTGTAGTCCAGCCTTTGCACACACAGTTTTCTTAAAGCTGTCACTGTTTTGTAGTGTAATTATTCTTGGTCTATGGTCAGATATTGCATGTAAGTGAGAATATGCTGCACTTCATGACTGGGCCTAAACTCACTCTTGAGGGCTTTTGGGAAAAGTTTTATGTCAACACTTTGGAATGCAAAGCTCCCTCATAACTCAGAGTACATCAGTTACAAAGCAAAGCCCCATTCAGAGCAGAGGTGTGCAGTCGCCTCTAGAAAGTACAGCAAAGTTCTTTCAAAAATATTCTTATTCAAGATCATTGGTCATTGAAGTATGATTGTAAAATTTAGTAACAAAAAACACAATGAATACAGAAAATAGAATATTAAAATACTTAATAATGTTCTGGTTTCTGGTATGGAGCCCTAAACCAGTGAGCAACTTTCAGCTTATTAGAAGTTATCTCAGCTCATTTCCTTAAATCCTTACCCACAATCTTTATCATACACTGAATCTACAACCTGTCATATCTATAATTTTTCTCAGAAAGAAAAAGAAATATCTGTAATAATGCCAAAAATATTTGTTAAACACTTGAAAATGCAGAGATGCCAAATGGTTAAATTAAACCCAGAACAATTGCATTAGCTCTGTACTTCACTGAAGGCTGAAAGTATTTTAGATTTCACTGATAAATGCCAATAAGTTTTATACAAAAGTCAGCAAATATTCTAGATACTTCACTGCTTATCATTCAGATACATTGGCTTTACTTTGGTTATCTGAGAGATTCACATGCAGAAAATTGCTTGTATATTTGATTGATCCATTATGTCACTGGCATGGCAAACACAAACTTACATTTCTCTCCTGCACCTGGCATAGCTTTTTGCATGGGTGTGCATCAGAGAGAGAAATACTTGACATTAAAATAAGGTATTTAAGTATTGTATGTTAACTGTGAGTGTTTTAGCAGTATTACTATTATCACCTATTTTGAATAAACTACTGTCACAGATTTTCATTTTTGTGTAAATGCAGTGAAGTCTATGTTGAATTTTATTCAAGTTGTTCAAGTTGTATATTTATCTATTGATTTTCCTGTTTTAAAATTAAAGTTCACAATTTGATGTCTTTTGTGTACCTCAATGTGGTAAGCAAGTTAGTGATTCTTGTAGTAATAACGCCATCTAGTGCTTTATATGTTGCACTGGACATATTTCTCTTGACTTAGACTAAGAAATGGTAAAGATCACTTATGCTAATACAGCATTTTCTGAACATAAACCCTAACTTTTCTGGTTTCTTTTTTTTTTGGGTAACAAAAAAGCACAACTTCATTTAGTCCAAAACTAGACTTTATCATTGTCCTAAAAACCATCTCATTACTTAAACAGACAATTTAATTTTTAACTACATTTCTTGTTTTACCTGCATGTAACTGCAGCATGTTGTAAAAATTGTATACCCACGGGTCTAAAATGACATTAATACCCCATAGTCATCTAAGTATTTAATGAGGCCATTGTTTGGCTCAGATGACACTTGTTGCCATTAGACACAAGAGAGCCAATCTCAGAGCTCGCCAGCAAACTGCATTAATAATTTGTTGCTACTGCATTTCTGGTAGTTGCAAGGAGCTGCTACAACACCAGGTAATTACAATAGTATTTTTATTATTATGGACAATTGCCAAGTTTTGAAGAGCAATACTATTTCAGTCTATTTTCTCAGTTTGTAACAGTCGTCTGTAAACTAATAATTTAGCACGTGGGGTGCTTTTATGGACTTTTAAAGATATCTAAGGGACAACAGAAACATTTTACTCAGTCCACAAACAATGTATTCCTGGGTAACTATGTGGGGGACACCAGACACAATGTATGTAAATTATAATCTCATATACATGTGTGTGTGTGTGTGTGTGTATGTTATTGTAATATATTTTTAATATGCTGAAATGGGATTTCTCTAAGTGATGGCATCCCTCGTAGAAGACGGTTTGATAAAGACCCGCTCGATTGAGCAGGTTGTTGCACCCATCGCCACTCACCTATGTTACCTCACGCTGCTGTCCGAGAGTGAAGGGGAGCCAGAACAGTTAACACAGCTGGAGGCTTCATCTCATGCTGTGGCCAAGGCCTCCAGGAACATGGCTGATGTAGCATCAAGGTCAGTTTCTCTCCTTTTTTTCCACTTCCTCTCAAATCTAGTTGTTTCCGTAGAAAAAGCAATAATTGTCGAAGACTTCAATATTAATTTTGATAATCCACATGACCCTCTGAGAGCAGCATTTGTGTCTATTTTAGACTCAGTGGACGTCATTCAGAATATAACAAGATCCACTCATTACGGTGGACACACTCTTGATTTAATACTGACATTTGGCATGGATATAGAAAACATAGCAATCCTACCCCAGTCTGAAACTATTTCAAATTACTACCTCATTATTGAATTAATTCATTTAATATTAATATTTTAAATTCTTAACTGACTGTGATACCTTAATACTTGATACAGAAGAAGATTTATGCTAGTTGCCTAGTTTTTGCCAATATTGTATTTATAGCGCATTTATTATTGTTCCCAAGGATAAAGTAGTTCTTGACCGTCTCAAAGCTTATATTTTTAGATTTTACCACCAAAAGTTATCCCATTTTGGATCATAGTCTCTGTGAAAATACTTTAGTCTAATGTAATTCTAAGGAAACTGCATCTATCCAGTGAATCTGACTGTCAATAGTTGCATGATTGTGTAGTATACCAAATGATAATTCTAGCATGCAGCATACAATACGAGGAATGGTATGTACTGTAGTTTACAATAAATACCGGTGCAGTATACAGTATACAAGTATGCCTTACAGTACTCTAACAGCCTTACCACACCCTGACTCCTTTTCTTCTCTACCACTTCATTCAGCCACCAATAGTTCCCTCTCCTCACTTCCTTTATCCATTGACTACCTCTGCCCTCCATCTTCCAGACCAAGAAATTCTTCTCGACCCGCTCCCTGGCTGTCAGATGTGCTACGCAGCAATCAGGGAGAATTAAGAGCAGCTGAGAGAAAGTGGAGAAAATCACAACTTGATGCTACTCTCCTCTCATACCGCTCTCTTCTAACAAGGTTTTGCTCTGATGTGACTGCTGCTTTGGAGAGAAGATTAACAAGATCCACCAATTTTTCCCTCCTACATCTATTACTACACTTCAGTCTCCCTCTCCCCCTCCCTTCTCCTTAACATGCTTTTCTCCTCTTTCTACAGAAGAGGTTCTGCAGCTTCACTCGTCCAGCAATCCCACCACTTGTTCCATCCCATCCACAAGATTCCTCAAGACCTCCTCCCCTTTATCACTTCCATTGTGAATGGCTCCATATCATCTGGTCACATACCGACTGCCTTCAAGACAGCAAGGGTTATACCCATTCTGAAAAAGCCCACACTAGACACCACGGACATCAACAACTACCGACCGGTATCACTTCACTCTTTTCTATCAAAAATTCTTGAATGTGCCATTTACTTACAATCAGTTGTTTCTGTTTCTCACCCAGAATGATCTCCTGCACCCTAACCAGCCTAGCTTCAAAGCGGCACACTCCACAGAAAGTGCTCTTGTGACTGTTACTGAAAAGCTTCACGGCACTAGCCATGTCATCGGTCCTGATACTTTTTGATCTCTCAGCAGCCTTTGACACAGTCTATACCTGCTCTCTCAGTGAGGTCATATCCTTGCGAGGCTTTTCATACCACTGCTATGCTGATGACACACAACTCATTCTCTCCTTTCCTCCCTCAGACACTTATGTTTCTGTGCGGATCTCTGCATGTCTGCTATATATATCACTAGAGATGCATCCCAACATCAAGATCGTATCATCTTCCTGGAGAACTCTCTGATCACACCATCTGACCTTGGTGTAGTTCTGAACAACCAGCTATCATACTCTGCTGTTGCTAACTTGACGTTTCCCCTTTACAACGTCAGGAGGATCCGGCCATTTCTCTCCACAGAAGCCACTTAGGTGCTTGTTTAGTCCCTTGTCATCTCGAGATTGGACTACTGCAGCTCACTCCTGGCAGGTCTTCCTCTGCGGGTCATCAGGCCCCTGCAACTGATCCAGGATGCAAAGGTTCTCCAACACCACAATGCTGCATTCTCTCAGTTGGCTTCCTTAAGCTGCCCGCATCAGATTTAAAACACTGATGCTTGCCTACAAAGCCAAAAACGGACCAGCCCCCACCTACCTAAAGACACTTACCGCTCTGTGCCACGTTCCCTTTGAGCCACAAGCACGGCTCGATTTGACCCGCCATCCCTCAAGACACAAGGAAAACATGCATCAAGACTCTTCTCTGTACTGGCACCCAGGAGGTGGAATGAACTTCAACTCGTACTTGTTCTTTGCTGTACTAACTCTCATACTAACTCCTCTCTAACAAGGTTTTAGCTTTATGGTATTCCTTGGACCATGGCCCATTTGTGCGAGCATGAGGATGTTTTTTGATAGACACTACAAAGCACTTCTGTAAGTCGCCATGTATAAACACAGCCACTGTAGGTGTACCTCTGTTTTCCTGTCCACAGAGTGATGGCAGAGTCAGATGATGATGTCATGAGGTTGGAAATGGGTCCACTCCTGGAACCCCTAATGATGTCAGGTCAGCATGTTCTTCTTGCCACTCAAAAGCTCAGCATACAACCAGAAGTTACAGAACACAGAGAAGAACTTATTGAAGCCACGCAGAATGTGCTGTTGGGAGTGGTGAAGGTAAAATGAGGGAATGTCCAATTAGGCTGCATTATGTATTCCAATATGATATGCTTGCATATAGTTGATTAACCATCACAATGGATTTTTTCCTACATTGTCAGACTAAATGTGCCTTGTATTGATGCAGATTCTTTTAGTGGAGGATGATGCAACTGTAAGGAAAATGACTGCAGCTGCTCACTGGCTCTTGGATTGCCTAACAGAAGTAGGAGATGCTACAGACATGCCATCATTGTTAAAAGCATTCCAGGCATTTTCCAAGGCATTGCTGTTGCTTCACAACTTGGTAATGGGGAGAATAAAAGACCTACGTGATCACAGACAGAAAGAGAGTGCGAAAACATCTATGGAAATTCTGAGAAGATGCATTTCAATGCTTCATACTGCCATGTACACAACAATCAAACACCCAATCAGTAAGGTGGCACAAGATGCAAAAAAATACATCCTCCATCTAGTGGACTCCACTACAAATGATATCATAATCACGCTCAAGGGCAACTGTCAATGCATGTCCACAGGCTCATATGGATATTACACAGAGCGACGGAAGAGGTTATTGAGGTTGCTGTCCGACCCAGCTTCCACTTTGTTCAAAGACAGTAACTTTGATGTTGTGCTGCGAGATTTGGTATTCCATAGCATGGCAGTTGCAAACTCCTCTCGGAGAGAAATTCGGTCTTGTGTGACTGCAAATTGCAAACTTGTCCTGCAACTGTGGTCAGAGATATCACAGCAGATAAAATGCTGTACAGATAAGGAGAAGCCTTATGACTATCACGAAAACTCATGTGTCTCTCTAATGATACAAGTCCATAAGCTTGATGAGGCAGTGGTAAAAGCAACTCTATACCAGGTAATTGACACCTTTGTCTTAACGTCTGGTCCTCTAGAGCAGTTGGTAAACACTGTACATAACCTCTCAGAAGGTGACCCAAAGGGTGGTTTGGACCTGGACCCCATCCAACCTCTATTTAAGACTTTCATAGCCTATGCAGATAGGATGGCTGAAGTAGCCAACTTTATCTCAGCTTTAGCTACTGATGAAAAGAGTCTTGAGAATGTGGAAAACTCCATTTCTTGCTTTCTGCGTCTTAAGGATGGAGTCATGCCACTTCTGCTGGACCTTGGAGGAGACTCAGTCCAGTACCATGGAGCGCTACATAAACTGCTAAATGTTTACCAAAAATGGGTGGACGAAACAGAACAGCTGCTGAATGCATTCTGCAATGTCATAAATTTAAAAGATTTTATACATATCTTTGTCCAGGAGATGAAGTGTGACTTGGATAGCTGTGAAGAGGCACACAAATACCAGGACCACGACCTATTGAGCAAACATATAAGACTTCTGATTGGTCGAATGAGCCAGGTAATTCGGTTTGTAAGAAGACATGTGGACAAGAGTGATGATCCTATCTACCGTAATGGCCTACTGGTACTTGTTAAGCAAGCTGAAAATTCTGCTGCTGAAGTGACAGGGTATGCAACAGACATATTTAACACCAACTTTCAAGAGGATGCATTCTCTTTGTTGGCTGATAGTGTCACAGCAGCCATTAAAGACTTTGATGTTCTTTATGAGGGTTTAGACGGTCTACAGCATCCACACCTGCTTAGCCCATTGCGGGAAGGGGCACGGCAGCCGGCTACTACTCCACTAGTACCTTCCATTACAGAGCCTCAGAAGTTAACAAATGATCAGGTAAACACTGAGTATTTAGTTAATAGAGATGAAAAGGAAGATTTAACAATTAAGCTCAAAGATAAACCTTCACAGAAGGAAAATCTTGAACCAACCACAGTGTACCAGGTTGAAAACAGGGAGGTAAGGAAGCCATTTATTATGGACTCAAAACCTGTCCAAACCTCTCAAAATATTGACCTGTTGCCTCTCTTATGTGAAGTTGTTCACATGACCAAAGGTAAAGATGTTGAAGCTTTAAACATAGCTTGCACAGGGATTATGGAACTTTCCAGTTGTTATACTCAGGCTACAAAGGAGGCTGCCAGTATTGTAGAGGAAATTGATCATCAGAAAATGGAAAGCCTTCGGTCTGAACTAGTTGCTGTGACGCCTCTACTTGTCCAGACAGCACAAGAGACAGCCATGAGCTCAGTTAAGAGCACAGATACGGTCTATAGACATAGCACTCAGTTTTCTGACCTCATCAAAAACACACACAAGATTCTGCTGCCAGTAACTGGCATGTGGTATCATGCTATCCAAGCTATGATTCATAGCCATACAGCAAACATGGTGAACACCTGCATCCAAGAACTCACAGAAGTCATGTGTCTGTGTGCAGACATGGTTGAACTTGTGACATCAACAGATATCAAGGTGAGAGGTGAGAGTAATGACAGCATAACATCTCTATTAAGCAAGCTCCAAAAAGCCCAAATCAATACAAAGAATCTCACAGACCTCCTTGGCTCTAAATCAAGTCACTCTGATGAGCTTAATGGACCATGTATCCTCTGGGCATTGTCCATCCAAGTTCTACTGACCACACTGGATAAGGTTTTGGGAACAGGCACCACTCATGGAAGGGTACACCTAAGCCAGCATCAGATGACACCCAAAAAATGGTTAGCAGCCATGGCAGAGAACTCACTTCGAATCCAAGAGGCAGCAAGACTGTCTTCCTTAAACTGTAAAGATAGCTGTAAAGTAAAACTCTTGAAAGAACGAGATGAGGTGAAGACACTTACTGAAGTCTACTTACAGGCCACAGAAGACCTTGGTACTATATCCAGATCAGGTGTCCTGAGACTTGCGAGAACAGAGCTTCTACAGAGACAACTTCAGATTAAAATGAAAACACTTTGTTGTCTCCTGAGCAAAGTTAATGAGGAGTATGTAACAGCAATTCAAAACACTGTCTCTTTGGCTTGTTCAGTAATCATAAAAGATTGTTCCATGGAAGCTGAAAACACCAACGCACAGTTTGAGGCAACTGCAGAATTGCTCTTGAGGAATGTTAAAACTGCCACAGAGTCTGTCCAAGATTGTTTTAATTTCATGAGAGACCCACAAGTACGATCCAGTCTGAGATTCATAAACGATCATCTGTCTTTTCAGATGTCAGAAATAGTGAGTAGGGCCAAGTTAATGGCAGACACACAGACTGTCTCTGAGACGCTAAGCGTTGACATTCAGACACAGTGCTGGTCAGCAAAAGCACATTACCTTGTACAAGAACTTTACAAAGTGGATGGAATTCTTCCTGTCACAAAGGAGCAGATCAAACTTGGCTTGCAGGGCAAAGAGTACAGTGGAGTCTTGAAGACTGATATAACACCAGGCACTATCCCAAAGGGCACAACACTTCCTAGACAAGTTATCTTGGAAAAACAAAATCCTGTAAACATTATCCCTGTGAACAACCAGGAGCCCAAAATGGTAACAAATATTTAACAATGAATTGTGTAATTACAAATTGAATATTTTCAGATTTCCTGTAGCAACAACGTGTTCATGTATTACATAGGACCTGTTATTTCAGAGGAGTGCTAGAGTGCCAGTGTTCAGCTCTGTGGATCCAACTCTCACTTACACGTCACTTTTCCTGAAGCAAGAGGCAGAAAGATGGGATGTTCATGGTAACCAGATTGTCAAAGTGACCAAAGAAATGGCTGATAAAATATATCATATGACCCAGTACTTAAAAAGGAAAGGGCCAATTCAGGTAAAAGTAAACACCTTGGATCAACTTGGAGTATAAATTCATTAATTATATTCAGTTTTTATTTGACAGATCTGTTTCATTTCCAGAGTAAAGATGCCTTTGTATCATCGGCTAAAGATTTAGTCTTGAGCTGCCAGACTGTCACACAGTTTGTGAAGGTCATAGCTGACCATTGCCTGGATAAACACTCTACTAAGGAGCTGTGCATCATAGCAGAGCAGATAGTCACTATTACCAACCAGTTCACCATTATTTCCAGGTGAGATATATCAAGATACAATCATTACCAAAATGCTATACAGGGTACTTTCTTTCTCATCTTTATTCCAATACTGTACCTTTCTACAGACTATCAACCAACAAACAATTCATTAAACATGCCAATATCTCATGTGACCCAAGGGGTGCATGGTGTCTCTCCAGTGTTAATGCAGTGACTCCTGCGTGCAAGTCCTCCGATGAAATCCTGGTGAAAAATGCACAGAATTTGCTTCTGACTGTTATCCAAGGGGTACGAGCTGCAGAAACTGCTTGTATAAAGGTAATAAATAATAGAAATGTAATTAACACTGTACTTATTTCAAGATGAGAAATAATAGTATAATTAGAATTTTTGGTACTCTTCAAGAGAATAGTCAAATATGATTGTATAAAATAAACATTACACACAATGATTCTAATTTTCCACTTAAACAATAGGAGGAAACCAAAAAATATCACTAATTGCATGTGCTGTTCAATATATATATTCATGTTTACTGTAGATATTCTGAGAAAAAAAGTGCTCTCATTGCATTAAAGTAAGATATACGAACAGAAGCATACATGTTTGGTTTACGAATCATAGACAACTGAACTTGCAAATTTATATTGGTTTTACCCATATACAAGACCTTGGAAACATAATGATTTCTATATCTTTTCATATCCTTTGTGGCATGTATTAAATTTTGCCACTGATGATAAAATGACTTAATGACAATGCATGTTCTTTTCAATGTGGAAGGGCTTGAGACAACCTGAGCCCAACTCTGAAGCAGCAACAGCAGCTTCCCTGTGTATACAGTGGAAAAAGAACCTCCTCATCCACAGGACACAAGAACAGCTGAACCCTGAGACAGATGACCTAGGTCTCCGCAAGACTTCACTACACCGTACAACACCAAGCCTTGCACCACCTATCAGTGTGCTCAAGAGTTATAAATAAAGCTTATGAAATGTATAATGTAATAACACATGCACTACACTGAAAAGCAATGATTGCGTTGTACACCCATGTGAAAAGTCACGGCATTTGCATTTTATTTAAGACAGTAAAAAGGTAATGTGATGGACAATGTCAATGTCCTTTCTCAAACAAGTAACCAAAACAATTCAGTACAGTGATATGAAAAAACACATAAAACAATAAAACCATTAATTGAAATTTAGTTTGTAAAATAAAGTGCTACAAGATTTCAGCAAGCTTCACCTTACAAATAAAAAAGAAAAAAGTATTTTCTAGATGAATTTTGGTCTTAACTTGCAACTTCCATCTTGCTTGAATTGTCTTTTCAGCACAAAGTATCACAAATGATTGAAAAGTAAGCTAGTTGCAGTACATTAGCTGTGTTCACATATACTTTTGAATAATTACAAGCATAGCAAAGTATTATTTCATGTTTTAGCATAATTTTACAACAGCTTTATGAAATACATATATCTAAGATATTTAACTGTTATACTTTAAGTACCACTACATATCCTTTTTAACCACACTGACAGTTCCCCTCAAAACATCTCTATTAACAGCTGTATACCTCCAAATGACCTAGCTAACTGTACTAATTCTCATGTGCTCGGTGTCTGATTTTGAGTGGCACCGTCAGTAGATTGACACTAATAGCTATTATTTTGTTGTGACAGGAAACGTGTTAGGTGATCATGTGGCATTGTGAAGTGTATGTACAAAACAAATATAAATAAATATGAAAACACTTGAAAAAGGTACAGTGTCGTGCGAAGCGAATTCTTAACAGATATTAAAAGAGGCATTGACAAGTCTCGACACAGGAGTGGTTACTGACAGAATGGTGAGGCTGTGGGATCAAAGGTCTTGAACACATCCCTTAATGGCCTGTCCTTCTCCCCCTCCTCGTTCTCATCATCTCCTTCCTCCTCCTGGGCTCCGGTAGCCTGTCCGCTAGGTCTATTCTGTCGGGTGTCTGTGTAAGCTGGGCGTATGAGCCCCGCCAGCGGCTGGATTGGCAGGTTGTGCATGGCGGGTGCTGCCACACGGACAGGGGAGCAAGGAGGATCTGGCATTGCTACAGGCATGGGCTGGCCTGTCTGAGAGCCATTGGTCTGGTTTTCTGAGACTTCATCTAAATCGTTGCCCCCCTTTTCAGTTGCCACCTGAAGCGGCAAAGGGACCTGTGGTGGTGGAAGGCTCTCGCATTTCACTGTCTGCTTTAAGATGCCTACCTTTTGCAAGGGCTCCTCTGTCTCCTGCTTTGGCGAGAGCAAGGTGTGGTTTCGTGGATCGTACAAGCTAATACCCCCAAGCAGAGTGGTGGGGCTTTCCAGTCCGCTACCTGTGGAAGACGCCAAGCGAGGGGCATATGGGGGCAGCTTCTCTGAATCAGACTTAGCTGAGGTGGTGGTCTGACGAGCTGTACTTCGCTGTAATCTTGGATCTGAAACCCCTCCACTAGAGGAACTTTCTCTCTTGGCCGGGAGTTTCGAGTCAAGGCTCCCAGACCGACTGATCCTGGGATCTACCGCTTTGTGGGTCCGGGGATCTGTTGGTTTCTCAGGGTTGAGTCGAGGCTCCAGAGTCCTGCCATGGGGGCTGCATAGTCCATCCGCATCTTCCCTCAGGCGGGCAGCTGCCAGGCGGGGGTCTGGTGATGTTAGGGCAGAGGAGGAAGGATGGTCTAAAGATGAGGAGAGGCTGCGGTTCAACTGGGCATCTGCGATGAGGGGCGGCAGAGGAAGATTAATAGAGGGTTCCTGCTTGGGAATCAGCAGTGGAATGAGATCCTCAGGTGCCCACACAACACTGTAAGCGAAGGCTGGCCGCTGGAGGAGGATGTCCACCCGGATGTGGCTAAACTGTTTGATCTGGCAGCGAGGGTCCCGCAGCATAGCTCCAGGACTGGGATCAAGTGGGATCAGGGCAGCTCGCTCCCTCAACTCGCGCTCTCCCTCATCGTCCTCCTCCCCAGCAGAAGGCTTTTGAGCCACAGAGGAGTTAGGGTGTGGGTGGTGGTGAGGATCCGCCCTGGACGAATTAATAGGCTCGATAGGCTTTGTCTTGTGGGCGTCTCGAGCTAGTCTGGGGTCAAATACAGCTTCGGCTTCCCTCCTGGTGTCAGGAACATGCTGTCGAGGGTTGACCAGAGCCCTTTCCTTGTGTAGCCTGGGGTCAGCTAGGGGGGTCGAGGTCACTCCAGGTTGCTGAAGCTTAGCCTGCTGGGACTGTTGTATCTGCAGCATTTCATTCTGCTTTTTCAGAGTCTTTAAAATGGCTGTTACACTGCTTCCATCCTCATCATCACTGGAATACCAATTTGTGGTTTCGTCTGAAACAAGGAAATAACCTTTACTCATAAAATGCTTACTAAAACTGCAATTAGAGATCTCTGATTGTACATGTGACTAAACAGATGTATATATACAGTGTCGCTCTTCCCTCACCTTTGTCTCTGCTGAGAGTTGTAGGGTCCTGTCCCTCAGTTCTGTGGGAGTCAGAGTCCTGTTGATTTTGGTTCAGGTGTAGAAGCAGCGCTTTCTGGACAGCTGGTAGAAAGTCCTGCATGCCACTGTGGGATTCAGCACTGCTTCCCTGGTGCTGCTGGCAGTCCTTCATGGACCCTGACTGGCCCTCTTCTGGGAAAAGGTGAAAATTTTGAGCACTGTAGGCAAGGGGTTCAGGAACCCCTTTCAGTTTAAAATTAAATTTCACTCATCCCCTTATGATCACAGCACAGATTAATTTTATGAGTATAATCCAACTATTCAAATATCAGGAAAATATGTACTATTTATTGGAGCCATTAGAGCTTTTTATTCCTGAACTTTCCCCACAGAACCCAAAGCAGTTACATTGTGTGAAAAGATTCCAAACACGTTGTATCATAATAACCACACTTTTCCTAGTTTTATTAAAATGTATTGTCTATAAGTCACTGAGTTTAGATTTTAGATTAGGAAATCAACAACTTCCTAACAGAAACACATTAGTGTGACTGGCATAATTTTAAACCCATTCAATCTAAGTGATCAATCAATTAGGCTTATAATTATAATAACTAAACAGTAACTATATCAATAGATCTCCAAAAACCAAAAACCATGGCTGTAAAATTAATGTAGGAGCTTTTAAAGAGACTGTTCAACCAAAAATGGTCCCCCCTATTGCACCATACTGGTAACTGGTCTGAAAGCTAACAGTCATTATTACCTTTTTGATTGAAATTTTCTTTCAAATAATCACAGTTTAGTTTTCTTTCTAAAGTAATACTGAAATGTAAAATAAACCAGTCAAATTTCATGCCTACCTGCCAGGCCAAGCGATTGGATGCTGAACAGGTTTTTGAAAAACTCTGAGGGCATCTGACCAGCTTGAAAGGGTGCATTCATGCCAGGCAATGACTTGAATGGTGGCCCCTGCTGGTTCATCTGAGGATTTGCATTCTGATGGAAGACTGGGGGCTGACCTTGGAGTAATGTAGGTGGCATGGGGATGCCCTGGATAAAGCATTGAGGTGGTGGTTGTGTTGAGGGGCTCTGGGGAAGGCCTGGGCCTGGAAAGTGAAGAGGAGGAACACCCATGGATCCAGGGGAGCCTGGAGGTGGCAGTAGAGAATGACTGTGTCCTGGGGACATCATGTTTCCAGTCTGCATGTCCTCCTGAGCAGAGCCTCCACTCCCCTGAAACTGTCCAGAGGGGGGAGAGGTGCTATTGTAGAAATTGGGCCTGAAATAGAGAATAAGCAATTCAATTTAATTTTATTTGTACAGCGCTTTTAACAATAGACATTGTCACAAAACAGCTATACAGAAATCCGGATGTAGCTCTAGATCCCTAGTGAGCAAGCCAAAACTCCCTGAGACGACTTTAGAAAGAAACCTTGAGAAGAACCAGACTCAAAAGAGAACCCCTCCTTTTCTGGGTGACACCGGATAATGGGATTATAATTCATTGTAGACATAAAGAAACTAAAAAGGTACCTTAGAGCAATCTTCTGTGCCAGATCCACAGTTGGCTGGACTTTGATCTCAAACAGAGAGGGGATCTTCTTGCTGCCATCCTGGGGGCTCCCTGAGCCAGGTGTTGGCAAGAGTCCTACTCCAGGAGGTGGTTTAGGCAAAGGAACTATACCCTGCTTCCTCAGGTCCTCAAGCTCCTGCTCTTCCTCATTGGCATGCTCCTCATCGGTGTTCAAGATCTGAAAAAAGTAAATGTAAAACAGTATGCAAGCAAATCTAAGGTCAGAAAAATGTCAAGCAGTGCAAATGCACAAACTCTTACCTTATCTAACAATTCCTTTGTAACCTCAGTTAAAGGGTCATGAGAGAATTTGCAGTGGTCCCCCTGGTAGCACTTCGCTCCAGTGTGGAAGAACTTACAGGGATATTCATGTACAATAATGTGTAAAGGAACAATACAAGGAAATAAAAAAGACCAATTTGACTTAATTAACCCTAATACAAAAATGTACACTAAATTATGATTAGTCATGCGGAACTCAAGGATATTGTGCATGTAGATGCAGTTCTCTCCTTTAGTGCAGTATCCCTGGACATAGAACTTGCACAGTTCTTTCTTCTTCTCCGGGACAACATTGTCATGCTCAAACTTGCACTGATCCCCCTGTGAAAAAACAACCATAGTTACTTCCATATAAAACCCAAGTCAGGCAACATGCTATACACATCTGATGCATGTAAAACACAACAACTTACTTTAATGCATCTACCCTCAATGAAATATTTACAGATGTTTCTCCCATTGTGTTCAACTGTGTGTTGATTGATGAACTCCTGACTCATGATCGGACGTTTTTTCTGGAAACATGGTTGGCCTTGCGCTTCCTGCAGGGTCATATGAAAACTACTATTTAAACACATTTACTGAATATGAAAAGCTATTAAATACCATTTAAGAGGCTCACCGCTTTTATTCCGCCTCCACCTTCTCCTGGTTCTCCCCCTCGGCCCCGCCCCCGGCCCCAGTTCTTGCCCTTGAGTTTCTTGTTCAGCACACCACGCCCCCTGCCCACACTCCCTCCACCACGCCCTCGACCACGTGGGCCGCTAACTGAAACAGGTGAGAAAGTAAAGAAACCACATATGACACTTTAAGCCTCAAAGTTAAAAGCAGATGTTAAAATATGTAAACTCTCTGTCTAGTAGTAGTAGTAGTAAGTCAAGGTGACTGGATATAGAACTGATGGACAATAAGCAATACGGTCCAGTCATCCTGACTTACTATTATTAGATTTTCAAAATGACCTGGATGACAGAAAACCTTTATGGACATGTAAACTCTGTGTAAGGTTTGAAATTGATTAAATGCTGAAAGTGAAATTGCAATTAAAAGATGATTGCAATTTGTTTTTGTTTGAAAAAACAAAACAACTTTTACATACATTGCAGCCCTTTCATGCTGGATCTCATGCCCTGCTCGTTAGATGACCCTGCTTTGCAGGGTGTGGTGAACTCTTTTGCTTGTTTGTATTTGGAAAGCTCTTCGCTGAAGTCATCTTGATCTTCATCATAATCATATTTCTCCTCACTCTCACTGTTTTTGCGCTGTGTCGATCTTGGTTGTTTTCCATGACCCCCGCTAGGTTCGTGTTCATGCTAGAGACAAGCAGGTACACAAGAACAAGAAAAAAATTATTGGATAAGAGAGGGTGAAGCAAATTGACTTCTAATTCTAAATGTAATAACTGACCTCTAAGTGAACTTAAACTTCTTACCTGTGCAAACCGACCATCGTAGTCCCGGTAAGAGCTTTTGCTCTTCTTACTCTTATGTCTGTCTTGATGGTCATGATCAGAATCATAACTGTCAGAGCTAGAGCCACTAGATGGGGAGTGATGCTGAGACACAGCAGGAAGAAACGAGAAATCAGAGAAGAGCCAGAAGCAACACCTTTACAAGGACAGAGAAGAACTTTGAGAGGAGGGAGTTAGTAGAAAATACCTTCTGCCTTCGCCTTCTTTTTGACTTCCGCTTCTCTTTAATTTTCCTGTGTCTCTTATGAGAGTGCCGATGCGATTTGTCGTCTTTTTCTCGTACTTTTTCCTTTTCTCTGTCTTTCTCTAAATCTTCAGACTCCACCTTGGTTTCCTTTTCTTCTTCAATCCCAATCCCCTCATCATCAATTTCTCCATCCTCCAATTCACCGTCCTCCCTTCAAAATATATCAAGAAGAATGTTTTTCAACAATGATAATGACAACAGTACTTAATCAATTATTTGGCATTCAGGTTCAAATAAGCAATATCTGTCCACACATATTCCACCTCACTACTAAGGTACCAATAGAACTGCAATAGTCAACATGTGTTGGACCAGTACTTCAACAGACATGTACTGTGCCTATTATAAACAATGCCATACACAATATCTTTCATGGAATTCTCAAATTTTCTCAAAGGGCATTAAGGGCACTGATTAGGAAATACTGTTGTGTCAACATAACAGCAACCTTGGGAGTGGACTCTGTGTACTGGAGGAAATATGGCGCCCAAAATAAAAGTTATTCTAGTTTTATTTTCAACTAAAGTATAAGTAAAGGAAACTACACTTCTAGGTAAAACTAGGCTTTTGGACTTAATTTGGCTTTGTAAAGACATTTCTGATGATATTTATTCACATGTTCCACAAAGGTAGACCTTTCTGTGTACTTAAAGAGTGGATAACCATAAGAATGATGATATCAATACTATTGACAAAATATCCCCACTGTGAAACAATATGGGCAAAAATATAAAGGGTGCACTGGAGCTCAGTTGGCCTTTAGTATCAGTCAATCTATTAACCGAAATAAGACCCAAATTAAAGCATACCGAATACAAGGACACTCAGTTATGTTACCGTACTGAATGCCATAAACTTAGTGTTTGAGCTGAAGTGAGCAAAGGCTACCAGAAACTTGACATAGAGGTGACATTTCTCATAGGCTGAATGAACAAAACAATGCTCTTCTGTTCTACTGCAAGCAAGAGTACAAGGCCATCTGTCAGGCAGTTTATGGCTCACTCTGTCAATATAGTTATCCTTAGCATATCAGAACCATCACAGTCTTTAATCCAAACTCAAAAAAGAATTCTCTAGTCGAGTGACTCCCAAACTGAGATCCAGCAAACTGCAAGGGTTTGCAGAGCAAGCACACACAGCATCGTGTAAAGCTCCTTGTTTTCTGGATAAATCGTTTATATAAAATGATAATACTTTAAATTTAACATTAAAATAGTAATTTTCTCTTGTCCAATTACCCTAAACAATACATAACTAATTAGTTAAAATGCATTCCAATGAAATAGAATAAGATTTCAACCCCGACCCTAAATGTTGGATTGATTCCCTATGTCACGTATAATTTGTATAATGATTCCCCCCCAAACTGATCAGTAATACAGAGTAGGAACACATTTTCCATTTCAAAATGCCATACTTTTTCCAGACTATTATGTAAAATCATCAGTCTGTGTTGTAATAACCTAAGAATTAATGCATGCTGATGCATCAATACTTATATATTGTGACCTTAGTATTATAAGGCTCTATCTGACAATCATTTCTCACCCAATTGGAACCATATAATACTACGGTTATGATATATGTAACTTTTAACCTAACTTTTGGGCCACTGTGGAAGATGCTGCTGCTGCTGACGATGCTTCCAGGATCTATTTTAACCAACTTTTGTATTTGCTGTTAGTTAACCACTCTAAGAATTTACAATTTGTACAACTTAGGTTACGGCCCATTAGGATTTGCCTGTAACATTGACCTGAATGTTTTGCTGAGGTCTCGCTCACTGTTCTTTCAGTCAGATGAGCAGAGATTGGCTGTAACTAAGATAATCATGAGGAATTTATTCTTGTTATGAGTTATGAGCACTGTAAATAGAAGTCTCAAAACAAAACATATTCTTATACTTTCTCCTGTGTTTATTTATTTATTTTTCTCATACTTTTTCTGACCTGGAAATGATCTAAATCCCATTACATACTTTTCATACCTACATAGGAAACCTGGTAATAGGCAAGTGCTGAGTGTTAGATTATTGAACTTGTGTTCCAATGTACCAGCTGGAAACCACTGACATTCCAACATTATGTCATGTCATGTCATGGAGAGGGGGGGGGGATTTTGCAGTTCGTTTGGTGGGCAATTGCACAACACAGCTGATGTTACTGACAGCGCCAGCACTTTGTTTTGCCAATTTTATAAGTGTATTTGAACCGACTGCCACAAAAGAAGACTAGCAAATAGTAACCAATAAGCAACCAACCACTGTAAATCACTACCTTATGACACGAACGACTGATGATTAAACAACAGAACAGTTTCAGACAGGAGACGAACATGCTTTCAATAATCCGTCACTCAAAATAAGCTAAAATATGAAATTGAGAAACTCCTCTACAAACAGGAGTTAAGGTGAAATAAATAGGTCTAGCATTACACTGTGAGGTGACATTTGTGGCGCTTAACCTGCCAAACACACACACACACAAACACACACAGTCATTGCATCTTTACTTTACTTTACTTCAGAGTAATTCAAACAAAAGAGGGGTTTTAATGTGACAAAACTGCAACCCGTTTGAAAAAGCAAAGCCCTACCACCTTAATCACTTAAACATTGCTTTCAGGACACGCACTAATCCCTTGCAACCATTTTATTGTTGTATTATTGACACTTTTCCCCCACTGCCCTACAGGGGACTCCTCCAGGACTTTTCCCTACATCAATGGGCGGTTCCTGGAAAAGAGGGCGGGGTTAATCCGATCCAAGGGTACGTGAGTGGGAGGGGTTTCCGGGGGGCGTCATCAAAAATATTCAAACAGCTTAGAACCAGCTCAAAGCAATATACTGTAACCGAGCATCTTATTGCCCGTGCTGCGAAATAGCCTTTATTCTGGCGGTTAACCGCAAGTGCAAATCATAACAAATAAGGGGAACGCAATAATAAAAAGAAAAAGAAGTGGACAAGACGAGCAGGGCGGGAACACATGAATCACTGGTTCTGAATAACTGACAGTCGTGCTAGGAAAATGAAAGTGCATGCACTACAAGATGGACTGGGCCAGGCCTGCTGCAATGAGCTACAGAATCAAGCCGATGCCCTGAACGTTGGAAAACTCGAGTGAAATGAAGAAAGGAAAGAAAAAAAGGGAAAATGAAAAAACATCCACTGAAAGAAAAGAAGCAGCAGAAATAAAACTCCTGCACAGAAGCAGAGAAGAACGTTACTCGACCTTTCATCCCCTGCCAGCTCAGAGTCTGTCATGTGTTTGTCAAGGACGGGGTTTGGGGGACAGGAGAAGAGGCTCACAAAAGCCATGACGGTTACGCACGGATTTGCCCTTCTCCGCAACAAGACTGAGCTGCATTCAGTCACTCATGGAGACGTTGGCTTGTTGTGAGAGATGATGGCGGATTGTATTACCTAGCCTGGAAAAAAACACTCACGGACACACGTCTCAACAATGAGACGGTTAACAGACATTATCCTCCCTCATATCAAGGCTGATACATTTTTTTTTGTACGCTGTGAACACAGCTTTGATACCGCAGGTTTGTTAACGTCCCGTCGGCTGACAGCTGTCTTGGTGCGATACTGCAGACGGAGTGTGGAACAGAGATTGTTATGATTTTCGACGCAGTCAATATCTCCTTCAGACATGGCGGCCCGTAAGAGTTTTCGCAAAATGGCTGCGGAGACGATGGACAAGAAGAAAGTCCCCGCCCACTTAGAGCTTTGACCAATCGGAATCGCCGGGTGTGTCCTGAAACGAGATGCGGTAACCTCGTCTGATTGGTCAGAGGCCTGGCGCCTTCGCGTTCGTCACAGTTTTGCCTCCAATATATTGGAGGACTTAAAATATTAACCAGCCAATGTCAATCAAACGCAGCGCGGAGCTCCCACTACTGCGGGGTTCCCCCCCCCCCCCGATTTCATGATGTTGTCGGGCAGTACTCTAAAATACCGTAGTTTCTTTTTCTAGTTGAAATTCTTGTGTAAACGACCACATTTTTCAACTGAAATAGGCCAGCGTGCTTGTGTGACATGTGGCACTGCGTTCCGCCACTAGGTGTCACCCGTTTCAAACGAACTAGAAGAGTGTAGCGCGCGTCAGCTGCACGTGACCATCATTATAATAACAGTCCCACTTGATCATTCTGTAAATATAGCGTAGTTCATCAACACTTTTGTTTACTGGCTGTTTTAAATCCGTTACGAGTAGGAGTCACGTCCTCGTTGCCCAATCATTACTACGCCCTATTGACCCGAGCTATTGCCTTTATTTATATGTAGGAGCGCGTGCATGTGAACTGTTAATGTGCGAGTGAACAACTTTAGGTAGAATAGCATCGGTATCATTTTGCATATCAGATTACGCGTTTCTCCAACCCCAAAACCAATTTGTACCATATTCTATGATTACATAACTTTTTATTATTACTGCCCAATGTGATCCCATTGTAGCCTAAATGCATGATGGGGGAGGTTTACATTTCGTGTAGTGTTCATTCACATGGGTTTTATTCCATTGCCTTTTCTTTTCTTTTTTAAATATAGTCCAAAGGAAAAGTGCTCTGAAGCGGTTATTCCAGACCTGAGCGCTCAGAATACGAAAACCTGCACTGCAGGAACTGTGACCCTGAGACTAAAAACCTGATGGAGACTAAAAACCTGATGGAGAATTAAAATCCTGATGGAGACTAAAAACCTGATGGAGACTAAAAACCTGATGAAGAATTAAAACCTGATGGAGACTAAAAACCTGATGGAGAATTAAAATCCTGTCGAGGCTGGTCTTAAGAGCGCGCGCGCGCGTGTGTGTGTGTGTGTCCGTGTGCGTGTGTGTGCGTGCGTGCGTGTGTCCGTGTGCGTGTGTGTGCGCGCGCGCGCGTGTGTGCACCGGTGAGTCCTGCACACTGCTGAAACTCCGGCAGGTTGCGCCTCCATCGCCTCAAAGCAAACGGACATCACGGTGGCTGCTGTTCCTCCATCAGATAAGAGAACGACATCAGCTGGGAAACGAGCAAAAGCATCAACACTGTGAGAGCCTGTGGATCACAGAGCGTTTGCCTTGGCACTGTGGACTCAAAGCAAAGCAAAGCCTCCTCTGCGTCCCTCATCAGTCCCGGGACAAGAGTGCAGACAGTGGGTTTTGGAGAATGACTCTCTCACATCAGTACCGGGCTGTTTTGTTTCTATCGCTGTTGGCTTTGCATAGTTGTAATGACGGGATGCAGGTCAGTGAAACAGCTTTCATCTTTCTCTGCAGGTGTGTGAAAAAGGGTTTTAGTCAAACTAAAGCCAAGTTGACTGGCAATAATCATAATTATTTAAATTATTCTGAAGAATTAAATAAGCATTTTATATATTTTAGTAGCAGTGCACCTTTCTCACCCATAGTTGATGTTAGAATATCCCTACACGCTTAGAAAAAGAAAAAAAAGCATTACATCTGGAAGACTATGGTTCTTTGGTTTGTACATCAGGTTTGCTACATCAGGGGAACATTTAAAGGTTATATGTATTAGCTAGTCTAAAGCTTACCTTTTAGAAAAGGTCTCATTAAAAAGCTAGAACTGTTAACCATCCAAAGAACACTTGACGAACCCGTTATTCTAAGAGTGTAATATTAGCTTACAAATCCAGTAAAGTGGGTCATGTAACGCGTGTCTGAAAAGAAGTCAGCCAAACAAAGCTAAAGTGATTAGATGAAGAAGTCCAACACCTCTTTAGCCAATCTCTATCTTGTTCTCTCTCTCTCTCTCTCTCTCTCTCTCTCTCTCTCTCTCTCCTCTGTGAGGTTTAGAAAGTCCATTACCGTTATATCTTTGTCACTCACTGTAAATGCCACCCTTTCCTATTTTCATAATGGTAACAAAACATTGTGGAATTCAAAGCCGGTGCATTCTCATCCTCCCCACCCCACCAGCAAGACTGTGTCTTCCTGCCATGAAAAATATACAAGAGACCAGCTTGTGTTTCTGAAGACATCTGCCTAACAGCTTTTGGTATAGCTATCACCCAACTCTGCTATAGAGTAAGACAGAGAATGAGAGAGAGGGGAACTTGAAAGCAAAGGGGTTATCAAATAACCTTATGTACAGACGAGAAAGGATAATTGTACGGAATAATGGTACATTAGCAATTATGAGGTACTATAGGCAGTGCCCTTGTAAATACTCGGGGAGTTGGCAGAAGTGTACTGGTAATTGTTATTTAGATTTGCTTAAATGCTTTTATTTGCTAAGCACACATGTACATTTATTTTCTTGATTTCAGTCTTTGCTCCTGTATTTGGTATCTGCCTTTGGAGTCAGTAGGCATAAACAAAACTGGAGAAAATGTCTTGGAAAGAATATTAAGCAATTTTCTTTAAAGTAAAGAAGGACACAGTTGCAATCAGGCCCTGGTCATAGAAAAACACAGAAAAAAGACAACCAGTTGGTCTATTTAGAAGTCGGCATTGACCACGATAACTATGGAAAGCAGGTGATTATTATCAGACATGTAAATTATCAGACATGTAAAGAAAAACATTTAAAATTTCTGCCTGTTTAAAGAATGTTTGAATAAGGGGTAATGGTTGATACTGATGATTGAGATTGTACTGCCGCATCTATAACCTGTGGTCGAGACATGCCCTTATCTTGGCTCACTTACCTTTGTTGATTATGTAACTGAAGATTTCAGACGAGTATGTGGGCATCTACTTAAACTGTTTACTATAAAAAACCTATAAAAAGACATGACCTTGTGTCAATATACAGCAAGACAATAGCCAAAACATATTAAGGCAAGCAAGGACTGCAACTGGGAGCCAGATGTGGTATGATGCAAATGGAGGTTTTATTCAGGCATTTCGTTAAAAGCAGACAGGCTCATAAAAATAAGAACAAAACAATACCAGGACAATTTATACTCAAAGTTACAAGAACAGGCTCACCAGGTCAGAATACAAAAAACATAGTTTACTTGGTAACTTGGGTAACTAGCTGAGTAATGGTGCATAATCACAAGTACTTTTTAACTGAACAAGGGAAGATGGCTATACAGCCATACTATGTACACACAATGATCATAACAAAACTATGCTCAGGTGGAAGCAATGAAGGTTAGGGTCGGCCAGGATGGAGCCAGAGCAGGAGTAAGCCAACCAGGATCTGAGGAGCAGCCCAAAGCATTGTGAAGGCTCCTGAAGCCGAGCCTTCCTGACTGATGGGTAAAAAAGTGAAAGATTTCTGTGGGACCGCCAAGTGAGCCACCTAGAAGAGGCATCTTTTTACTGCCTGACTGATCATGCGCTTCAACAATGGGTCATCCATACACTAGGTGGCGGTATACACATAAAACGTGTACCAGCAGTCCATTGATAAACTTGAAGAGGAAGACTAGTAAGGGACTCCACTACTGCTTAATTTCTTTCCCACCAATATTCTGATAAATTCCGCCATTTGCACCACGATTATTCTTGCCAGCTATGCTAGGATTGGCTAGTAGTTCTTACTCACAAGCAGTTTGACAATTGGAGAGTTGAGAAGCCAGACTGTGGAAAATGGAGATGAATATCCAGCAAAAGAGATTTTTATCGGAATACGGGTGGGGGAAAAAAAAATGTGTCAGGGCCTGTAAAATGAGCATGCAGAACAGTATCCACATGCGTGGCCAAAGGGAGCGTGAGGAGGTGTGAATAAAACGCAGAAAATGGTATCCGCGACTGTTGAGCTATGAAGCAACTGCACAGAAAAGC
Organism: Olivaichthys viedmensis; assembly: GCA_028565825.1. Taxonomy (NCBI): domain Eukaryota; kingdom Metazoa; phylum Chordata; class Actinopteri; order Siluriformes; family Diplomystidae; genus Olivaichthys; species Olivaichthys viedmensis. The sequence continues at coordinate 6,333,899 of JAOUQW010000038.1, read as the reverse complement.
ACGCCGGGTAACAAACTAGCCTGTAGACTCCACATTAAAAACGTGATCTAGTTTAGAAAACAAAACCTACTAGTGAACTTCATTATCTTCGTGGATGACACTGAGTTATTTCTGGAGCAGTTTTAATAAGGACATAAAAAAGCATGATTATCTCAAATTGATCAAACACATACTTTATGCCCAAAAAAACTAATATAAAAGGGAACATTCTGTAACTTGAATGCATATTCATCCTCTAATCTTTATTCCAAAGAGTCTATACAGCAAAAATAATTGCTGACCAAATGTGCAGTGCTTGAAATGCACTGCACATTTGGTCATGAATAATTGGTCAAAAATTTACCAATATTTGTGTTGCTAAGGAGACTGCTAGTTTGCAGGCTCATTGAGTTTAACCTAAACATTGGCTAAACACTGCAAGCATGACCTTGTCCTTCTTCTACTGTACAGGACTACCATGCCCATCCATTTTAGGATGGCATCATCCACATCTGGACATAATAAATCATATGCGCCCCTTCTTAGGTCATAGAACTAACCAATGCTTTATTGGGAGTTTTGGTGGTTTTGCCACAGTTTCCATGTCATGAGGATGCCTGTAATCAAGGTACTGGCTTTGAAGCAAATGGTGGCCTGTGGATTGTCTGTTGCCTGGTTATATCTATGTGGTTGTTAATATCTCAGGGCTGCCTGGACAAGCAGAGGGTGATGGGTGTGCTACGCCAGATGGAGAAATTTATAAAGGGACAGGAGATCCGGTTAACAGAGGGCCTCCGAATTATGAAGTCCAAGCTTGCCAGCCTTCAGAGCTCTGTGTCCAAGTTTCCGCAAGCAGACCAGTCTTCACGTATGTATGCGGTCTTCATGTGCATTTAATTATTTTGCCAGAAGGCCATTTTGGTATCAGAGTCTGTGGATAGTGTGGTCATAGAAAACTGAATGCAAAGTTTAAACAGAATGTGATTATTTAAGAAGTGTGAAGCAATTTATACATACCAGGTACTTTATTGACATTTCATCATAAACATGAAATGTCTAATCTTATGATGAGATCTAATCTAATCTTGGATTAGATGTTCTGCTCTTAGATTCATTTAAGACAGGTGGTCACAACTCAAGTCATGTAGGGCCAGAGAATGTTGGAACAGGGAAATCACCAAACTGGTCCAGACTCCAGGACAGGAATTAGGCTCCCCTGATTAATGGGCATTTAGATTCTACAATATAATGTACCTCTGTAATCACTGATTGTACAAGTATTCTGTGTGTCTGACTAATTCAATTAGTAGAGAAAACACAAAACTGTGGTGCAGGGGTCTCCCTGAAGTGAGATTATGAACTCTGCTTTACATACAGTGTGGGTCTCTTTCTCAGCTTTTGTCACTTTCATACAATGCTCAGAGGAGGACATTTATCCCTCAACTACTCAATCATAATAATGACTGATTGATTACTGCTGTGAAAAAAAAGATCCTTATTTCCCTCTTTCCACAAAAGGCCGGTTGACGCCCAGCCAAACATGACACATGGCCCAGTTGGCATTTGAACCTGAATCTAAGCAGCAGGCTTCACCTCTGCACTGCTAAGTGCAACATTGTTAAAATGAATAAATTGAATAAAATATACTGAAATACCAAAAGATGACAGGTGATTATTAAAAAAGAGGCCATTTCACTTTTTAAGTCTAAATAACTTCATCTTTTAATATGATATTCATTAGACTCATTCATCAGACTCATTCATCACACTTAGGCAGGTGAGGATAGACTCAATTAAACTCTCTAAGCACTCTTTAGCACAACCAAAGCAGAAGTGCAGGTGCATAATTTGGCAATGAGAGTTTCCAGTTTTAGTTTCCAGTGTGTGGTCAGCTTCTGTTTCCTTCTCCAATGTTTTATTTTGGATACTGAATCATGTGCTGAATTAAGCTATTTTAGTACTTTTATAAAACTGGCTAGCTGTTCATCAAGGTACTGTGTATGTTTACATATACTGTATTTATGCTGGGAATTCAGTGTAGTTTGATTACTAAAAAACTCCTACAGTGTGGCATACCATCTTTTCACATCTCTGTTCTTTTCCTTCTTTTCCATCAGTCTCTCCGTCTGTATTTGTAGCCTCTTCCACTTGTCCTGCTCTGGAAGCTCCAGCTCATGGGAGGAAGTTTGGCTCCAAGTACCTAGTGGGACATGAAGTGCACTTCACGTGTTCTCCAGGTTATTACCTGGTGGGCACGGGGACCCGAGTGTGCCAGGAGAATGGCAGCTGGAGTGGAGTCAATGCAGTCTGTAAAGGTCTGGCTCTTTCCTAATCCCATTTCTTTACTAAGCTCCATACTGAAACTGTTCCTAATCGACAGTGTCAAGTTCTGTACTGCTGTAAAAGCAGCAAGGCAGATTCAGTTATGCAAGACAGGGAGAATAGTCATTGTGGATGTAGATTACATTAGATATTAAAGTTGGAGTATTTGACCAGGGTCTGTATCCACAAAAAACCTTAAAGCTAAAAGTAGCTCCTAACTGGCTGATTTAAGGGAAAAACTCTTTTAATGATTTTATGGTGCCTAATATTTTCAGTCTAAGAGTATTTCACAAAGCATTTTAGCATTAAATCAGTTCCTAAACCTGCAAAAACTTAGAGGTAGTTCAGAGGAATCATGAAAAATCCTAAATGGTGGTTGCCGGTGATTAACGGCACAATCAAGTTAATGAGTTTGAAATATTCAATGACAAAAAAAAGGTTTGTCTGCAAAGCCAAACTGCAAAGCCATGGTTACTATAGACTATAGTATACATAACATAAATGTGGTGTTTAAACTGAGACTCTAGTAAATGTAAATTAAATTATAAATCGCCTCCTGACAGTGTTATGCTCGGAGAGCCTTAAGCCCCAGGCTGATGATGTCACTGCTGATGTCAGACAGCTAATATAGAGATAGGGAAATTTGCAAAGGCATCCAAGTCAAATTTATGTTTAAAATGAGTAATTATGACTTTTCCATGTGTAGCTACTTGAACACATGATATATTTCCTAATACAATACACAGTGGAGACCCCCTTCCGTTTGTTTTTAGAGATCTCTAAGGACCCTCCGTAATTCAAACCCTATTGCACCTCTGTTTCAACAAATTGCAGTGGCTGGTCTCTGGATGGGACAACCATCTTTCAAAGGAGTTTCCAATGAAATCCTTCAGGCTGTTCTTTGAGCAAAATGGTTGCTCTACATATGCAAGTTCAGTGTCCGTAACTTGGAGAGTGGTGTGTTTGTCTAGCCACAAAAGCAATCTCTCTGGATCTCTGTACGGGAGTTGATAAAAACTTGGAGGAAATTTTGGGACAGCACAGTGTGTTAGCAGTTTGGCTTTCTAGCCCAGGGGGCAGGATTTTGTTGGTTGATTGAAGCAACTGACTTGCTAATGACTAATGAAACTAACATGGACAACAAATTTTTTATGAGGTGTGTTTACACAACATGAATCTTTTCAGGAACTCAGGAAATTTATGTGCATTTCCACCTGGGCAACAGGAACAATTTTAGTTCCTGGGCTATAGTTCCAGGAAACTTTTTAGTTTAGTTTCTGCTAACCAGGACTCACTGGGGTGAAGCTTGCTGTACTGAACATTGTTGATTGGGCAAGCACGAGCTTTACAGAATGACTAACCTGCTTACCCGGCATTTCAAATACCTGCGTTTATCCAAAAACTTAACATCTACACTAAAAAAGGTTGAATGTATTTTGTAGATGCTTCTACTGGCATGCCGCTCTGGTAAAGCCTAGAAACATGAAATTGCGCTTCATGCATGCACAGCTGGATTGAAAAGCTACATTACTGTAAATATTCAATTCAATTCAATTTTATTTGTATAGCGCTTTTAACAATGGACATTGTCACAAAGCAGCTTTACAGAAATC
>JAOUQW010000038.1:6254134-6271305 GCA_028565825.1 Olivaichthys viedmensis | reverse complement strand
AACACTGCAAATATTGACTCTTTGCATAAACTTAATGTAATTGTCAATAAAAGCCTTTGACACTTATGAAATGCTTGGAATTATACTTCAGTATACCATAGTAACATCTGACAAAAAGATCTAAAAGCACTGAAGCAGCAAACTTTGTGAAAATTTATATTTGTGTCATTCTCAAAACTTTTGGCCACGACTGTATATCGCAATAGTCAACCTGCTCAATATTGTTATTGTGGACATCACATCACTGCCTTCCATTTGTGATGAGGCTCCACAGGTAGACAGCACTTTTGGGCATTGCTTGCACCCTGAGATAAAGACTTCCCCATTCGGGAGGCAGCATAAAGACAGTTGTCTACTAAAGCACCTTATTTTGACCAAATTTTCGAACAGTATCGCATGTATCCTTCTCAGTGAGCCAATTCCATAATTAACCAGAATGAGAATTCCATTAAAGTTTGAAAAACATGATGGACTGAATTATCCCTCTTACTGAGAAATATGTTTAGAAATGCAAATTAACTGTCTGTCTTATTGCTGCCTGAACGGACAGGTACAGGTGAACATGTACTTTTTTTAATGCAATATTGTGATAATATCAACATAAAAGGTCTGGCAATTATCCTGCCATAAAACATTTATATTGGCTATGAGACTATTCACAATTACCTCACTGAACTATCAATGAGCGTGCTAAATCATACACTTAATCGATCAGGCAAATGCTGTGGTCAAGTAAACGTGAAAAAGAACCCTTTTAGTGATCTTGGAGTTTGAAAGCTTCTTGTTGCAGTACAAAAAAAAAAGAAAGAACTGATCTAGCAGTTTACCAGTTTCTGTCTGGGGCTTTTGACTGCGGTAACAAACTACATGTTCAACAAACCTATACTGTCATCTTTCATATTTTAAGGTGGCGTCAAACAGTATATAAAATTTAAAAACTTCAATATACAACTCAAAGGAAGCCAGAGGAAATTGTCCTACGCCATTGAGATCTGTTATCAGAGGAAGCACATTGTGTTGACTGGAAGCTCTTGCATCTATAGTGGACTATGGGAAGGATATACTGCCTGGACTAACTTTTCAAGAACTTCTCATTTCCTACCATGCACTCTAGACTAACTAGATGTTACTTAGTGGTAATATACAGTTCTACATTACATTATGAATATGACGCTATAAGTAAGTGGATTTTCAAATATCTAAAATCTTTCAAAGAAATGAAAGCCAGTTTAAATTCCAATGCCCCTGTAATCCCAACTGGCCTAAATATTGACTGGAAATCTTTCTAGACTTAATTTGACTAAAAATCCTAAACAGTGCAGTTTTGAGAGAAAGATTTCAGTCTATGGAGATTAGTGAGAATGACCCACAAGTCCACGAACAATCTCTGTGAAACTTGAAATCAGAGGTTTAAGGTTGGTTGTTCGTAAGGCGAAGACGACAAACGTTTAAACATTCTCCATATTGTCTGTTTAGTTGGAGTACTACATCATTTTAATTATGAAATTAACATAAGGATGTAAATTCCTCAGAATCTTGTGACTTTAGTAGCTTAATAAATGTATCATTACCGTAATTTAATAATCTGACTTCTTCTTGAAAGATCTATCTATCTATATCTATATATCCTATGATGGGTCAGAAATAACAACTGATTAATTGGTGGTTTTAGGCTGATTGGGACAGAGGGCACTACAGTTTATTCGCAGCATCAGCGCATTTGCTTAACTTTTTTTGAAAGTTAAATCACTGCTGTATTTATTTATTTTTAAACTACCCCAATCCCTCTGTCAGCACATCACACACTATTTTGTGATATCACACACACTATTTCACGTGTTTTGCATGATCAGCCGAATCAAAAGTCATGTGCGAAACTAACGTTGCAGCATAAAAACGCACTGATTTCGACAACTTACCGACAGTCAAATTGATCGAATAGGAAAAAAGTCCAAGGACGAGCCACTCTAAAACTTTTGAAGACATCGTATGATCCTTTAGTCCCCGAGAAGCCTATAATTAGCACAATTCTTCTTCCGAGTGCGATTTTCAGCGAGTCCGAGTTAGAAGACGTGTGCCTTCTCGCACATATTTACACTTATTCTTCCAGCAGGAGCTCCTCTCGAGCCAGTTTTCCTCCTCCTCGCGTTACAACAGTGCGGCGTGCCGGCTGTGGGTTCAGCGCCATCTGTTCCCGTCGCTGCGCGCGCCATCTCGCGGAACAAATTCAACGTTGTCGTGTCGTCATGGACTTGGTACCTTTTAGTGAAAGTGAAATCCCCTGTTGTAGGGTTACATAGAACCTTTAAACATTTCCCGAGAGGCACAAGAGAGACGTAGGGTTCTAGATTTATCCTTTTTTCTAAGTCCACAGTGGGGGAAAAAAAAAACCCAACGTTGTACTTGACACCAGTTAAAGCGAACATAATAATATCCTCATTATCCCTAAATTTATAGTGGATCATGATAAATTCGACCCTTAACCCTCGACTGTATATTTGCATAGTATCCTACCTCAATTGTAAGTCTCTTTGGATAAAAGCGTCTGCCAAGTGAGTAATGTGTAAATAAACGTATATGGCATTTTATAAATACAGTCTACTTTAGCAACAAAAGACAACTGCAGTAACAGAAGTAATGACAATCTGTTCTTTCCAAAATCTGGAATTCTTTTATTGTCCACGGCGTGGCGCAATTTCTCCTAGGAAACTATTCATCTTACAATACAGCCCCACCATGTCTGAAAGTAAGGCTGTCTAAAATGTTATATTGTGTTCATATGACAAGGTTAGCCGCAGAACACCCAGTCATTTCCCTCTGACCTCTTTGACGACCACAGTATGTTGTCCTCTTGAGATGTAGGCAAGTTCTTCCTTCATCACAATAAAAAACTTCAGACTCATACAAAACTTAATTTGCTTAACAACAATTTTTTTTACAAGAGACATATTAGGGATGGAGGGGAAAGAATCTGTTCAGGATCTTCTGAATGTAGCCTGTGACGTTCCCATTTATGTCTGAGAACTAAGCTATGATGATCACTTACACTTCATAGGCACAACGTGTAAAATACATTAAAATAAGCAATTGTAATGTGATGTTCGAGGACAAATCTATTTCCTGATCTTTTTACCCTATAGCCCCAAAACAGGTTGTCAAAGTCTTTTACCCTCAGTCTCTGCTCCTCTCTCAAGGGCATGAATAAGCTCAGAATCACAAGTCTGTATCTTAAAGGATAAATGAGCTATCGTAATTTGTGTGAGATAGAATTAGTCACAAATTCCCTCCGAAAGAGCTCTCCCCTACTTCTGTCAGAATCGCATTTTAAAATAAGCTGAAGGGACACTTGGATAGCATAATGCACCATACAATTTCGCACAGTGATGAAAAAGATGAGAGCTGTCAGCCAAGCAGCCAGAATGTGTTATGTGAGATGTTCTTCTCAGCAGTCTTTCTGCACCCCCTCTATCTGCAGCTGGCGCTTCTGATGAGGATAGGTGGACAACCACATGGCAGTGTGAGGGCCCGTGCTGACTGAGCCACTCTTGATTTTCCTGGTGTTCTCTGAGCAGTAGGTCTTCATGCGGTACATGTTGACTTTGCTCTCACAACAGCCCATGGAGTTCAGCAGAATGCAGGTGTCTTTCCTGAAGGCCTTGGTGAAGATAGCATAGAGGAAGGGGTTGGCACAGGAGTTGATGGGATAGAAGAGCACCAGCAGGATCTTGGAGTTGGTGACCGTGATGAGGGGCATCTTAAAGGCGGCTGAGATGGCGAAGAAAGAGATGGGCGCCATGCAAAGAAAGTCGGTGAAGATAAGCACGGCCATGCGCTTGGCGATTTTGGCGTCAGCGGCACGGCCAGGCACCTCAGGGTGGCGCACAACCACGTAGATTCGCACGTAGCAGCCGCAAATGACCAGAAAAGCCCCCACATTGAAGAGCAGCAGAAGGATGACATAAGCCTGGGCCAGAGGTGTTTCAATGTCCATGGGCAGACACATGCTGACCTTGCTGTAACTACTTATACCCACTAGTGGGAGTAGTGCCATGCCCAGGCAGAGCAGCCAGCCAGCAGCCATGATTGCAGCGGCTTGGGGCAGAGCAAGCCGACGCTCCAGCCGCATAGCATGGGTGATTGTGTACCAACGTTCCACTGTGATCGTAGACAGTGTGTAAATCGACAGTTCGCCACCAAAGACAGACAGGAAGCCTGCAACACTGCAGCCTGCTCCTGTCTGCCACTCGATGGCATGCTGGCTATAGTGGCTGCGTGTCCTTAGGTCCACGATGGCAATCATGAGCAGGTACACCCCAATGCAGAAGTCAGCGAAGGCCAGGTGACACATGAGGAAGCGCGGTACGGTGAGTTTGCAGCGGCTGGCGAATAACACAAGAAGCACAGTCAGGTTGCCAGCGATAGCCAGGATGTTGATGAACCAGATGGCCACACGTAGGAACCCAAACCCAGCAATGTCCTCACAGGGGTTGAAGGCATCTGCCTCTGGGCTGCACTGGAGGGCTGGTCTGGTTTGACAGAAGTCCGGGTACTCAAAGTCCATACTGCCAAAGCTTGCTTCAGCAAAAAGAGAATCCACCATGTCGGCGGAATAGGGATCCTCCATCATAGTGGACTTAGCAGCATCAGTCTTATCTGAGCTCCTAAATATATAGTCAAAGAGAAAGAACTGTCACTATCACATTAGAGTAAGGCATATTAGTGCACTTAGTTTAGAATAGTCCCAACATGAATATGCATTACTGCACATTTATTATGACGTAGGAATCTAAGAAACCCTAACTATCCAAAAAAACACTGAGAAACCCTTTTTTTTCTAAGAGAGTATAGAATAGGTAAGATCTAGTTGGTGTAGCAGCATGGGTGACATGGTCAGTGCATTGTAACATAATTCAAGGAATGCTTGCTTAAGGTTAGAAGTAGGTGTGCATTCAGGTTATGAACAATGTATAAGGTTAGGATTTGTTGGATACAGGGAAGTTATACAAACCCTAATGTCCTTTTGGTCATTTCAACTAGACATTATTTAATGTGTCTTTGCAGGAGCATATTGTTAAGTATAGGGTCCTGTCTACATGTAAGATTACTTGTAAAACTAAATTACTTGTAAAAGTTCGGGTTAGTCATCAAAAATAGCAAATTTCACATCTCCCAGAAATGTAATGCTAAAATTCTAATGTAAATCTTACTTAGCTAACGGACTCTGGTCTTCACAGTATGAAGATACATTTCCTTGCACTGAAGATGGAGACTCCCTGTTGGACAAGATACATTATAAATATGCCTGCTGAAGAAATATCGTACCCAAAGATGCTAACAAGACTAACAATTATATTTCTGTTTTCTAAGGTTAGGAGTTATATTTCTATACTCTAAAATGGGTACCATTAAGCTAGATCCTTTAGTAATATTTTGGTAACTAAAATAAAAATAAATGGTTTACAGATAAGATTGTTAAATTCATTAACTATAATGAGCCGTCTACTACAGAGGCCTCCCTGCACTTTATAGTTTCATGTTTTCCCTGGTCTAACATGCCTGATTGAGCTCAGAGTTTGAAAATGAGATAATTATATGACTAATTATCTAATGATGCTGTGCGGCTAAACTACTATAAAACTATTTAAAATAATAAGACAACCATAATATATTAATATATAACTGCGTATTTGCTGAGAAGGGTGCTCCATTTGCATTGGCAGTTTATTAAAATATGTAATTAGGTCAGGAGACAATTGAGGACAAATATAGCATGGGTAATAGAAACAGCAGGGACCTGTGAGTGTCCCAGCTGAGTAGAGCGCAGCAGTGGCTTGGGTAGGTGAGGTGAGCCTCTCTCAAGCTCTCCAAACTCTTTAGGGGAGGCAATCTCTTCAGCAAGAATGCTGAACGAGCCACCAGCATTAGCACAGACTGCAGCCCATGTGAGGGTAACGTCTCCAGAGCAGTGGAGGACACATCTCTACAACACAATGACAATACCTGAATAAATACAGCATGCAAAATATGAAAAAAATACATTATAAAACCATACAACTTGCATTTATTAAACTTTTTAGAGTGTGTCTCAGTGTGATCTGTTTTTGCTTTTTTCCCTACCTAGTGAGCACAGTTATTAACACAAGGGAAACCGGTCTTTATCTGATATAGCCTAAGGCTAACATATGACATTCTAGCGTCTGAAGTTCTGCATGGATCTTACTTACAATACAGCAGGGCCAAAAGCTCCTCTAAAAGCCTCCCTGTGGATTATTTGCAGGTTTCGGTTGTTCTTTAAAATTCTGTGAAGCAAACAGAAAATAATTTTAAAGTAAGCTAATCTGACAGTTTCAGAGCAATAACATGAATGTTAATGTTATAAAGGGGCCAATATTTACAGTTTATCTATTTTTGTCCCATTGAAGGCATGTTTGTGTATTTCTCTGAAGCCATTGTTATAGAGATTCCTAGGAAAGTGAGCAGAGAAATATGATTAGGGGAAAGAGAATTGTGGAATGTTACCATTAATACTGATAATATAAGTAATTGACTAAATTGTAAAGAGTCTAACTAGCTGGTTCTGGATGGTCTAACCAGCTTAAAGTGGATCTTTATAATGTTTGAACTACTGCTTTTAGCCAGGACATTATGTTATGGTGAAATATAAAAAATGGCACCATCAGCTGGGCAAATGATAAGATCCATTCAATAACAATTTACAAAATACAAATGCCCTTGAAGTCAGGGCACAAACAAGCAACTACAGACTTATTAGTTACTTACACATCCTATTTTGATGACTGACTGACAGAGAGCATAAGATACTAACATTGTTGTGTCTTCAGTTGTCATTCCAATGAAGGCATTTGGTGGGATTGACTGCAAGTGGAGGTTGTCACAGATATCTCTAAAAAGAAAACAACAGTGAGAGTAATCCCCTTTAAAACTGGAACGCCACTATCCGGGAAAACAACTGAAGGTAAACACCACTTCATATTGTGTGTTTGTGCCTTTGTGTGCTTTTGACCATTTGACATTGTGGAGCAACAGACTATACAAAATCAGACTGAATGATTTCTTCTTTTTCTCTCGCTCTCATTTTGAACTCTATTACTATTACTAGACTTCCATCAGTTCCCTACTAGAAAGTTATCTCTGACCTAATATCCAGCCTGCTTAGCTCAAGCTGTTTTGTGTAACTTGCCTGTAGCTGGTTAGACCATCCAGAACCAGCTAGTTTTGAAACTGGTAGCAGCTTTGCTGGCAGTTGGTGAGCCCAAACTTGTCTACCAGTTACCATAAAGGCATGATGAGGCAGGATTTATTTACTACTGCCAATCGAACTTTGCTCCAGGAATAATGATGAACACTCAGAACACTCAATCAGATAATTTTTACTCAGTACCACAATGTAATGATTACTTTCAACATTATGAGTTCAAACACTGAAACTGGATACAAACATTGCAAGGTATCTACATTCTTGGTGCCATCAACCTCAAAGTGTTTCGCCAACACAGCTTGCTGCAACCACTAAGTTGGTTGTTCTTAGCAAACATAATGTTCACACCCACTTTCCATTAGCCTCTCATTTGCCATCCCTTGCTTTGGTCAGGCCCATAAAACCTTGTGACATTTGCAGAACTCACAGTATAAAATCGACTTCGAGAGAAAAGATGGATGTCAGGTCAGGAAACACAACTATCCCAGTGTTGGAGATGCTCCTGTGGAAGTGAAAAGCAATCAAAATTGTGTCTCCAAAAAGAACACCTGTAAGCAATGTTGGCTATCTTGCTAACTTCCACCAGACATAGCCACTAAAGGAGTCCACACCATAGTCCTACACTCTCCATCTGAACATCCCTGTCCGGCAGGTTTCCATGTTGACCTGTAAAATGTTTAGCGATTTCATGCCAACTATTCTGGGACATACATTTAAACACACGGCAAGCTCTGTTAGTTTGTCTTTAAAACTAGACGCAGCTCTAGTTTGTTCAGTCTGCTGTGGACTTTGCATGACATCCCTAGACTGTATATTATATAGGGTCTATGGTCACATCGTGCAATACTGCCCCCACTATTTACATTGGTATTGCACCACGCGCACACATCGTGTACATTTTTTTGGACACGCGCCAATAATGCGCAAAACGAACAACTGGCAAAGCCATTCAGGAGCTCGCAAGTCAGGCTAATACTGCACAGTCTAGGCCCATTCTAAAACATTACTAACAGCTTGGTGAATAGGGCTAAATATTGTAAAAGTGTAATCAGGAAGAAGCATGTTTATGTAGTTTCCTGGGTTGTTGAAAAATCTGCCCACTTTTTCACATGCTTTTTCATATAGTCAGCTTGTTAGGCATTACTCTGAATGAGTTACAGTAGGTAAGCTTGTCTTTGTGATTAGAATTAGCCAAAGCCATTTAGACCCCTGATATATAAAGAAGTGCTCACAGATATCTCAGCTTGGGTAGATTCTTGAAGGCCCTCTGGCGGATGTAAACCAGGCTCCGTGTGTTTTGGATTGATCTGCGATCAAATTATACAAGGCAGTTCAGCAATAAATTAAATAAAGAAACACGAATAATAGAATGTACCTTTCAAACAACAACATTTTTAGTAAGACAATAATATTTAAATACTAATGGTTTAATAAACATATGATCACATGTTGACAGTATTCTTTTATATGAATGCGATGGAAACTAAAGAGCATAAATGAAAAAATGCTGAAATTGCTATCAATTGCTACCAAAAGTCAGTGCTGGTGCAAAGTAGCATTATACAAATCATGATAACTGGTCCCCCTTGTTATCCATGTTAGCATTTTTTCTGATGATGTGAAAATGCATTATGGCTGGTCCTTAATAGCACTTACATCTCTGTGAGGTTAAGGAGGTTATTGAAAGCTTGGGTCTCTATGGTTTCCAGTGTTACACTCTGAGCAATTTCTCTGAAATCACACAATACATTATAGAAAAACATGAGATAAAAATAGTAAATTGTATATCAGTATATATTTAGCTTTGAAGAAAATGTGAGTGTATGATACATCTCTTTACAATTCAAGTCAGTTATTGACTAGTTTAATACTACGAAATGGAGCTGCTTCCCATTTAAAAGAGTTTGACCAATGCGTTGATTAATTAATTTGCCAATTCCATTTAAATGCCTATCAACATCTTAAGAGCCAAATCATCTTCCAATGATCCAAAGGCTTGAGCAAAGTTTGTTAGATGAGCTCTCCAAGGTCAGAGAGCAAGGAATCAAGTCTATAAAACTGTAGACTTCAGAGTCCAAATTACCAGAAGCATTAGAAATTGTCTTAATATATGATACAGAACCATTTAATAACTAAAAATAATTATATTTCTACATTTTGTTATATATTACTTGCTCAGTAGCTACTGAGTAGAAGTTGGTTTCTACATATATATGCAATCTTCTTCTGTATCTGTGGATTGTATTATCTCATTAAATAATGTTTCATTTTCTGGTTTTCATTGACAAATCTCAACCTCAAAAATGAACATCTTCCATCTTATACCAATACACTTCAGTTAAAAGTCTGATTCATGAAACTAAACTTAATTATCACTGACGTGGCGGGTCATTTCAGCCTACCACTAGTCCATGTGAAGCTGGGTCTCAGTTTTCTAGCTAGTACCATAGCACAGGTCTAGGGGACAGCAGAAGGAGACCCAGAATGATACGCCATTTGGTAAACCTATGGCCAAACATTCCTGATCTCCTGCTGAACCAGCTCCAGTGTACACACCTGTCCTGTCTGCTCTAGATTGCCCTGTGCCTCTGGTTCCTGATCCAGCTTTTTTATTTTAGTATCTTCAGCCTCTCTGGCTTCATCTTTTCCAGTCCCTCCAGCCTCTCACGCTTCAGCTCCTGTGTCCTCTGTTGACCCTGTTCCAGATTCTGATTATTTTCCAGCCCCCTAGTGTCCAAAGGATGCCACTGGTTTTTATGTGTTGCAAAGTCTTCCTATTTTAACATACTTTACTGAACCTGTCTCTTAGTTTCTTGGTTTGCCTTTTCTAGTTTCTGAATTTGGATCTGCATGTGTTTTTGAAAGTTCTGCCTATAGTGGATTCTTGTTCATCCACTTTTATCCCAGGATCTCTGACATCCCATCGTTAGAGGTTCTTATTAATTTAAAATATAACTTATATATACACATCATAGGTTGATTTTTCTCAAGAAAGAAAGTGTGTGACTGCTTTATACAGCTTCTGGTTTTCAACAGCAAAACCTAGCCACACGTTTCCGTAAAAATGTTTCAAGTTGATTAGAGCAGACATAAAGTAACGTAAAAGAACACCTGTACAAGATTAAATTTAATCCTCCTGTCAATATCGAAATGTCATAACAAAACTACATGTTGCATATTTGAGCAGTAGTTTGCTTTCTGATTTCATCTTTGTGCAACAGCACATAATGTGTACACATACTTTATATTGACAAAGGCAAACCCAAAATATCCGAGTCAGTGTTCCCAAGATACTGTTTGAAACAGTTTTTCCTCTCAAAAAAGGGAATTGTCCACAAAAATACAAAAAAGGATTGATTCATGTGTTTAGCAAAAATGCTGTGAACATCATTTATATTTTAACTTTTATATTTGATGACCTAAGCAAACCAGATTTTCTGAGAAATGTAAAGCAGATTTTGAATTAGGAACGTTTTGGAATAAGTGATCAAATGGTAAAGGATACTTACATTCTTTTGACACCTCGCAGTCCATCAAAGCTGAGACTGGGAATAGTCCTCAAGTGGATATAGTTCAGAACACTGAAAAAAAAATCATATTCATTGTTAGTGTAACTTTTACTTATAAAAGATAACACATTAAAACAAGGCAAAAGGCCTCCAAAACAAGCACAAACTGAAAATGGTTGCATTATCCAGTTACTGATTCAGGCCCTCATCAACTGTAAAGCGTTCACAATCAAGTACAAAACATGACAATTGTATTTAAAATTATGTAAATTTTTCCAGTTACTTATGCAGCTGCTAGACCCTCCAACTAAAGTCTGGAGAGCCAAATCATTAACTACTTACAGACAGCACATTGTTCTGTACTGATCTAAGAGCATCAGTAGTGTAGTCAAGTTAGTATTAGTCCATTGCTATGAAAATCTGTACTAAAACAACATACCTATCATGCTGACATTATTCATTGACTTTCGACATCCCCTCTTTTTTTTCTGCAGCCTGATGTAGATAGATAGATCAACACATAAAGCCCAGCTCAACTCAATGATTTTAAGATGTTACAACTCCAACAGGACTTCATGATGCATACTCTGAGATGTTAAAGCCTTAAACTACTCTGTATTTATAACCTGACCTGCCAGTCGTATCTATCCCACACTGCAGCTTCTACAACTACAAAATTTTACGAGGAGGTCACTGACCATTTGCTTTTTCATCATCACATATGTATGCAACTTTGGGGAGAATTACAGCACAGTAAAGGCAACTAAACAGCTTCACCAACTTCTTTTCACACAAAGTGTTTTATATAAACTAGCCTCGGAAGTCTGGCTCAGCTAAGAATCAGCCAGCTTGATAAGAGCTGATCCAACAAGGTCTCCGGTCTCACCAACACTGATATTAGCGTGAATGTTTATATACTATTTGATATAGACGTGGCTATATCAGAGCTTTGTGTATCTGACAGACTCAGACACACATAGCCCAAACAACCTCATATTTCAAACAAAATGACATGGTGGTAAAATTCCATGAAACAAGGCCAATTAACAGTACTCAGCTGACAACTGACAGATAGACAGCTCAGTGTCTATCTGCAAATACATATTAAAATCATTTTCATTTCAGGAAAATAATGACTTTCACCAAAAGAGATTACCACTGGAACTGCTTTAAAGAATTCCCCCTAGCTCTCGGTGTCGTGAGTTGAGTGTCTATATCTCTCATGAGCTTTCTTATTAGCACAAAGCAGAATCTCTCAGAGCAAGGGAGGATTATCAAACCTCCTGTGTACTAGAATTGTCAAGATACCATGGTGTTGACTTCAATAACGATACCAAGTATAGTTTTACAATGCCCTATACGGAAATGATACTATGGCAAAAACAAAAACAAAAAAACTTATCATCTGAACACGTTCAGCACACTGTATTTAAAACAAATACAAAATGGATTATACCATTTTGCCTATTTGTAATGGCACCACTTGGTGCTTAAGCTTTACAAGGGGCACATATAAATTCCATGCATCCGAGTCGAATTAGCATGCACAATTTAACTTGTCTACATAATTTATACAAAATTTTTTATGTGATAGGTACAACATACAGTGGAATATTATGTCACGGTCACAATTACTTGCTATTTCTGCAGCCCCTAAAATATGACGCAAATTTTATAAAGCACAATGTGACTACTTCCATACTCCTAGATTTACACAACTAGCCCACCAGTCCCCAGAAATCGAGACATGTCTCTGAGTGTGTAAAAGCTGCTTTCCGGAACATACCCAGCATAACGAGTAACTTAATTCTGCATTTGTGTCACCAAGCCTTCAGTGAAGAAAATATTAGCCTTTTCTGTGTAAAATTCAAGCTGAAAAAGTTAGCAATTAATGTATACTGGATTGAATAGCATGACCATAAGACATTTGACAAAGGCATGCAGCTTATCTAAGTAATTTGTTAGCTAGCAAGTTAAATGAATAACAATATATACAGTGTTGCTGCGTTCGTTCAATTAGTGTTAACTTGTTATGAACTACAGTTCAATTCATCTTAAGGCATGATTGGAAATAGTCTGAGAATAAACTATACAGTGATAATGTCCAGTGCACTACATAAGCCCTTTTAATATAGAGCCAGTTGGTTGCTGTTTTTGGAAATTCAGTATTCAGAGGGTTAGTGTCTAATGCAGATACACAGACAATAAAACAAACAATATGTACTAGGTGGATAGACAGATCTTGTCCTGCACGTAAAAGTTGTCTTAGATGCACAGCATACACACATGACAAAATGATGACGACAATATAACAAACATGAATGCGGCATATAGCCAAAACTCCCTGCCATCACTGTTCTTGAAGCAAATTGTGTCAAAACACCCTGTTACTAACAGCAAACAGCGTAATTTAGCAACAAATAATGAAAAACTTGACTTAAAAGTAACTAACAGGATACTCCAATAACTTCAGGTATGAATTTCTTTTTGGCACACTGTTACAAATCAGATTCTATGTGAAATGTTTGTTTTCTTATGAAACACCACACAGGCGGGCCTAAATGTATTATTATGACTGAAATGTGGCATATACATAATCAGTAATATGATTTTTGTATATTGCATTGTCTTTCAAAGATCCCGTGGAAAAACATAAAACTAAAATTAAAAGTGGTGCATCTCATAGGGAGCAATTCAAGACAGGTGGTGGATCCCCAGGATCTGGGCAGTGATGCTGTTTGAGGAAATTATTCAGCACTACCATGGCAATAATGACAATGCAGCATTGCTCTGACAGTACACAGTGCATGCCATCATCAAAGCTGTCAAAAACCCTGCACTGGCTACAGGTATTCAAATGCCCCTCTCTCTTCCAAATAAACTCATGCCAAAGAGAAAAGGTAGGAGAAATAAACAATTAGCAGTAATTTAATCAAAGCAATGATTTGAAAATTATATCTTGTAAGAAATTACTATGTCTGCCTGAAAGGTGGGTTTTTATCTGATGTAATATTTAAAAATATGGCCCCATTTTTACGCTGAAGCTGGATAAGATGACCAAATGATTCATTCATCCCAGTTACAAAGAAAGGTTCACACCTTTACACTTATGTTAGGTAACTATGAATGACGGCCATTAGTCATAGAATTAGACCAGGAGGGGCTAAGTAAGAACCATCTCAGACAAAGAAGATAAAAAATCACACAGACTAAAACTTAGAATAAATACCAAAGTGGGTGTCACGGTGTGGGGACAGGTGGACGTACATACATGCGAAGCTACTTAACAACAGTATTTATTTACGAACATCAACTATACAGGCACACACAACACAACATGTAACATTGAATGACAATGCAGGACAGACACACGAGGGTGGAAACATTTAAGTCACGTGACGGGGAATTAACAGACATGAACACCACGTGCGTGGCGCTCGTCACCATGGTGACAGCCACGCGTGGTCACGCGCACCGCAGCGCAAGGCAGCATGTGCGTGACAGTGGGGAGTTGGAGGGGAGAAGAGAGACAACAAGAGAGCAAACAAGATTGCGCGAGAAGAGCACAAAAAACTGTACATTGAAGAGAAGACATCTGCAAGATAAAGAGATCCATGAAGAGATCTACCCCTGTTTATTATGTATCTCTAATTATCGACTTTACCATAAGGGTTTTATTTATTGACTTTTCTATAATTGTAATTAAAAAAAATTTTTTTTGTATTTTAGACAGTTGGGAGTGTTCAGTTGTGTACTTGTGAAGTAATAATTTTAAAGTCAGTTTGTTTTAATGTCAAATTGTAGTGCAGCAGTATTTGTGTTGTTGCTGGATTCTAAGGAAATGGGTGGAAATGGGCTAAAAGAACGGTTTGTGGCCAGGGGGAGCTAAATAGGTCAGTGCCACCACAACAAAACACGTTGCTAAGTTTTGCTCCACGTGCCTTGTGACATTACATTAAGCGTACCTTTGACTGATCTCCCGTGCTTGACCTTGGACCTGACAACCCGACTTCCGAACCAGCCTGAACCTGTGATACTCTGTCTGCCGATTGCCCGACCTTACGCCTGTCTCCCCGTTTCCGAACCAGCCTAGTCCTTTGAACTTGCCTGGCCCGTGCCCTCCCGCTGGGAGCCTGCACTTGCATCTGCTTTGCAGCGACCCTGACACTTGCAATACACTCCAGTGTTAATCAAGGTGGCCCTTTACACATTGTAATGCCCTGCCAGGTGCCGCTGCGGTCATGTGCTTACAAACCTCTATTTTTGACCACTTGCTACACCCGTCAGACTCGTCGTTTCTTACTAGAAACAAAATACAATATTCATGCTTTATTTTGCAGTACATTCGCGGTCGGTCATAAATTAAATACAGTGGTAGTGAATATTTATAATAATCCTACAGTCAATACACACATTTGCATGATAAATTTAATTACCCATAGTGGCAAAGCACAGTAATTAAGCATATCTGTCCACCCTTATAGAAGACAACAAAAACAATCCTAGATTACAGCCACCAAAGCACAGGTTGCAACATTATGATTTTTGTCTATAACAAAATTTAAAACATTAGACAGAAAATTTAGAGTATGAATTTAACATCAGACAATCTGATACCTAATTATATAGAGACCAAAACAACCACATCAGTGAAGCAATTGGAATCCTTTACTCAAATCCAACAGCCTGAATTAATTTAACTGATCCTCTAAATCATCAAGTTGTGTACTAGTCCAAACTACAACAATACCATTGGCTATGTACCTAAATCTTTCAAACTAGCACTTATCAAACCATTGATTAAGAAACCTGACCCTGACCCATGTGAATTTTTTAAACTATAGGCCAATATCAAACCTCCCCTTTATCTCCAGCTAAGCTCATACTTGAATGGGAAACCACATACATGAAATCTTTCAGTCAGAGTTTAGGCCTCATCACAGTACTGAGACAGTGCTGGGTAAAGTGGTCTATTATTATAATGATCTATTATTGGCCTCTGATCAGGGTTGGGTTTCTTGTATTTGCTTGTATTACTCGATCTCAGTGCAGCTTTTGATACCATAGATCACAATATTCTTCTAGATCAACTAGAAAATTTAAGGAACACCTCTCTTCTGCCTCAGATCTTATCTGACTGAACAATATCAGTTTGTAAATGTTCTAAAATCCCTGCCTTTTTCCTTATATATGCTACCTCTGGGTGCAATTATTCGTAAACATGGCTATGCTGATGATTTTGCAGGGGTATGTTTCAGCCAAACCAGATGACAGACACCAGTTTAATAAAGTTGTGGAATGTGTAAAGGACATTAGACACTGGATGCTGAGTAACTTCCTCCTACTCAATTCTGACAAGACAGAAATGCCTTTATTAGGACCACAGGCAGCTAGAAATAAGCTTTCAGATTATGTGGTAACTCTTGATGGCCTTTCAGTTGCACCATTTGCAGAAGTGCGACCGTGATGTAATTACTGACGCCAGTCTCTCTTTTGAAGCTCATGTAGATAATATCACTAGGACAGCCTCTTTCCATCTTAGAAACATTGCTAAGATACTTAATACATGATGCAGAAAAATTAGTTCATGCTTTTATTACCTCTAGGTTGGACTACTGTAATGCCTTGCTGTCTGGATGTTCCAGTAGGTATATAAACAAGCTCCAGTTAGTCCAGAATGCAGCACCTGGAGTTCTTACTAGAACCAGAAAGTTTGACCATACTACCCCTATTTTATCCACACTACATTGGTACCTAGAATAATGAAAACTACAGCAGGGGGCAGATCTGGGAATGTCCCTGCTTGCACTCTGATCACAATATACACGCTTTTAAGCCACTATATGCTCTTATCATACCTAATAATCTGTTCTCTCTGTCTGTTGAGCTGTAAGTGCACTCCTGCTGCCCAATGTGATGCCAGTGCCAGATCCTGACACACTTCTCCTGCTGTGGCTTCTCTCGCCTTCCGGACCTACCTGGTTGATCCTGATACTCTATTCCTGCGCTGCTCTTCCTGCTTCTTTGGCTTTCTGCATTATGACTCACCTTCCTGCTGCTGTGGATAATCGACACTTGGATGCCCTAAAGACTTGCACTTCCCAAAAACAGTTGATGCCTAAGATTCACATTCCTGCTTCAGTGGATAATCTAACCTGGATACTGTAGAACTGCTGCTGTAATCAGTAAGACATGTTCATCCCAGGACTTCTATTCACAATATGATCCTACCATACATTCTGTATCCTTTCAACACATTTAGTGTTGTTGTCACGATGTGTTTCCGGGGGTGCGCGGACGCAAGCACGAAGCCGCTTTTAACAAACAACATTTATTGACTTAGAAACATAAACGGTTTAAACTTACAGACTACAGCACACCGCGACAGGTGTGCTGACACACAAACAACAGGAGACAATACAGGACGGACACAGGCGGGTATT
>JAOUQW010000038.1:6242781-6254034 GCA_028565825.1 Olivaichthys viedmensis | reverse complement strand
AGAATAAGTCTGTAATGTAATGAAACGTGGAGAAGGTGAAAGGGGTGTGCAGACTTTCCGGCTTGACTGTATGTCAAGAAGAACGGGCAAAACTTGGTGAGTTGGGGAGGCAAATAATACGATAGAGAGGATCTAAATGCTGTTCAGAGGAAGGGGGTTGGAGGCAGTTAAAAATATTCTCTAATAACTTGTATGCCCACCTTTTGTCTTTTATATCACATTTAGAAAAGGAATTTTAAATTTTTGAACTGATATCATTTTGTTTTCCCCCCCCACTATTAATATCTTAACATACACTATTTGACCACGTTTGTTACTTGTAATAATGAAGGAACATACTTGGAGTATGCAGACTTTTGCACTTGACTGTAATCTACAATAATTATGTGGGTTTAATGAAATGTGTATTGTAAAATAAAAAACTATAACAGTAAAGATTGTTTGGCTTTAAACATGTAGTACGTATTTCTTTAAATACAGTATTGTGATAATATACACCATTATAAATGTTTAGGTTATCATGATATGAACTTTTAATATATCTAGTAACAACCATATCAGCGTCAATGTTTTTATGTACACATTCTCTCTCTCTCTCTGTCTCTCTCTCTCTCTCTGTGTGTCTCTCTGTCTCTCAGCCGCAGACAATTTGGACCAAAAGACCAGGATGAGGTTAAAATCATTGAGCATCAGACACAGTATCTGAGGCTGATGCCCCACCTGGCTGTTGCCCTTGCTCTCACCTTCACCACCAGGTTGGTATGCCAGCCTTCTCAGAAGCTTCACTCTGTCTCACTGGGTAGTTGTCTTGTCGTCTTATCTGGTTAGACAGGTTGACCCTTTCTACTGTTTAATTAGATGGATTGACTTTCATTAAACAGTTCCTTATAGAGATATGTAGTTACTGTAGGTAGATAGACAGATAGATAGATCAATATATAGATGGATAGGTAGACAGATGGATGAAATGAATATATACAACATGATAACTTCAAGTCCAGTATTCGACGTTGCATTTTCAAAGAGGATGACTTTAATTAATTAGGGAAACTGCTGAAATATTTTTTAAACCAGACTTGTTAAGATAATTACTTTTACCCTTCAGTAGTTGTAGAAAGCTAACGAAATGTAGAAATACAGGCTCACTGATTTTCTCCTCAAGATAGTATAATCGTTAACAGTAGAACTATTTTCTTATCATGTTATACTATTGTACTGATATACCTGTAACAATGACGCTACTAGAAGGTATGACCAAGTGCGTAGTTTGTTGAAAAGTGCAGGGCAGAATCGTAGTCAGATAAACAGAGAAAGGTCGGTATACAAATCAATACAAGAAAGGCAGACAAATCCAATAAGGGCAGGCAAACAACATAAACGGAAAACAATGCAAGAATTGTGATAACTGATAGACAAATACAGGTGAATAATGCTCAGTAATGCAATCCGGAATGGCAAGACTTCGCAAGGTGTGGGAATGTGAGACACCCATGAACGTTCCTCCGGGCCATAGCCCTCCCAATACACCAAGTATTGTAGTAGACCTCATTGGTGCTTGGAGTCTAAAGGGGTCCTGGCAATATATGCCGGTTGTCCTTCTACTTCCAAGGAGGGAGGGGGTTCGTCACGGGGCTCCCTGACCTGTGGATGAGAGCGTACGGGCCTACAGAGTGATGCATGGAATGTGGGAGCAATATGATAATGAGAGAGTAGATGCAGACAATAAGATACAGGGGTTATTTGTCGTTTTATTTTGAAAAGACCTATAAATTGGGGATTTAGGTTTTTTGATGGAAGCCAGAGTCTCGGGTTCCTCTGCAACAGCCACACTCTCTGTCCTGAAACCTTGGTGCTGGACGGCGCCGTCGATTTGCATGTTGTTTTTGTCATCTAATCGCTTGTTGCTCCTCACATGTGTTCTGGCCCATGTCTGTTCACTCCGTCTTATCCAGTCATTAACTGCTGGCACATCGGATGGTTTGCCGGACCAGGGGAACAGAGGTGGTTGATACACCAACACACACTGAAATGGGGTCCGGCATGTGGAAGTGTTGGTGAGAGAATTTGCATATTCAGCACATGGTAGAAACTGACTCCACTTGTGATGAGCTACAAAAGGATCTGAGGAACCTGACGATCTCTTGATTTAGCCGTTCCACCTGGCCATTGGCCTGAGGGTGATGAACGGAAGTTAGACTCACATTAATATTGAGCATCTTGCAGAAGGTCTCCCACACATGGGAAGTGAACTGTGGTCCATGATCTGACACAATGTCTTCCGGAAGGCCATATAGCTTGAAGACCTGTTGGAACAAGATCTCAGCAGTCTCTAAAGAGGTCATTGCGGAACTGGAAGAGGTTCCAAGAGACCTGCGGGAAGTTGTCTCTCAGATTTGGATTGAGCACAGACCATTTACTCATCTACAAACCTCTTCACCTCCTGACTTAAGTTGGACAACCAAAACTGGTGTCCTGGGTGTCCGGAGGCAAGTGACGTATGGGTCCATTGTATGACTCGTTGGTGCATTGCTATGGGTTATACGTTGTTAGCTGGACATTGTTCTGGTGATGGTTCAGTGGTTGTGGCCTCATGGCTTTCTTCCATAATCTTCCAGCATACAGGAGCTACAATGCACCTTGGGGACAGGATGGGTTTAGATGGGAGGTAGTTGTTGGGTTCGTAAAGCTGTGAGAGGGCATCAGCCTTAGTGTTCTTGGAGCCAGGTCGATATGTGAGTGTGAAATTGAACCGGGTGAAGAATAGGGCCCAGCATGCTTGGCATGAGTTCAATCGTTTGGCAGACTTGATATATTTGAGATTTCTATGATCAGTGAATACTAGAAAAGGTTGTTGTGCACCTTCCAACTAGTGCCTCCACTCCTCAAATGGCAACTTAATGGCTTGTAACTCCCAATTTCCTGTATCATAGTTCCTTTTGGTGGGAGTCAACTTCTTGGAAAAGAAAGCACATGGGTGCATACGAGGAGGAGATCTGAACCGCTGAGACAGGATAGCTCCCACTTCATTTTCGGAAGTGTCCAAGGCTTTGAATGACTTTGCTGCTGACTCAGGCCATGGGAGCTTTCGGGGCTTATCTCTAAGAAGTTGGGTCAAAGGGGATGGGACGGTCAAGTTTCTGATGAAGCACCTAATAGTTGGCGAACCCCAAGAAGCGTTGAAGCTCCTTTATGGTCTTGGGCTGGGACCACTCTAGAACTGCTTGAATCTTCTCCATACTCACTCCATGAGGAGAGAAGACGTATCCTAGAAACGATACTCTGGACTAGTGAAACTCTCATTTTTCTGCCTTGACATAGAATTGATGTTTGAGTAGATGACTCAGTACTAGCTGGACGTGTGTCACATGTTCCTCCATGTTATTATAATAGAAGAGGATATCGTCAATGTAAGCAATGACCCTTTTTCCAAGCAAGGTTTCTGAGTACCTTATTTATGTACGCCTGAAACACAGAGGGCGCATTTGCAAGTCCATACGGCATGGCCAAGTATTCATAGTGCCCCCTGGTGGTCAAAAACGCGGTCTTCCACTCATCCCTTTCTCTGATACGAATCAGGTTGTACGCACTTTGGAGGTCAAGCTTGGTGAAGATGTTAGCATCTCTAAGTTGCTCAATGGCGGTTGGGGTAAGTGGTAGGGGATATCTGTACTTTTCTGTGATGGAATTCAAATCCACAATAGTCTATACATGGCCTCAAACGTACCCCTTTTTTTCCACAAAGAAGAACACAGCAGCAGCAGGGGATGTAGAGGGAAGAATATATCCCTGTTTTAGCGCCTCCTCGGCCCAGGCCTGAAAGGGGGTAAATTCTGCTTCGTGGGGGAGTAGAGCCTGGTAAAATGTTGATAGCACAGTCCCATGGTCGGTTTGGAGGTAACTGTGTGGCTCTGTGTTTGCAGAACACCTCAGAGAGTTTCTGGTGGATAGAAGGAATGATGACCTCAGAACTGGTTCTGGACTCTCAATGGAAGTGGCACGACATGGGAGTGAAAGGCTATGGGTGTGGCAGTACTTACTCCATTGAAGTAGTTATCCCTCTTTCCAGGAGATTACAGGGTCATGTGTGGCCAGCCAGGGATACCCTAGGATGACTTTCTCCTCCACAGTTGGAATAACCAGCAAAGCAAGTCAGGGGAATGGTTTGCTCCACTACTCCTCCTTCCCCTATGTAATGTCCGTCCAGCGCACTAACCTTCAGGGGCGGTGAGAGTGGTGTGGTGGGGACTTGTAGTTGATCCACTAGTTTCTTGCTTATGAAGTTTCTAGCTGCCTCGGAGGCAATCAATGCTGAAACAGAGAATTCTTCAGTCCAGGACATGTACAACGTGACGTGGAATGCATGATTTTCAATGGGTACTCACCATTGGTGCCCCAGAGGACAGGAGAAGTGCATATGGCCAGGCTTCTCGCAGTACAGACATAGGTTCTGTCTAATTCTCGCTTGTCCCAGTTGCATGGGTTCCTAGTGCGTAACGCCGACAATCGGGAAAGTGAGGGGAGTTGGTGGAAAGACCTCTCCTACGTTTTGTGAAGCAGCTTGTCTAGCGAAATGGAGAGCTGAATCCACTGCACGAAAGTCACAGACTCTTCTCGACACGCCATTTCGGTATGAAGCTAAGGTTTAAGACCCCCTTGATGCATAGTTAACAGTGGTTAGAACTCAGATGATGGAGACCTCTGGTGGTGAGGGGTAGAATTGTCAGGTGAGATGACAATACCCTACTCTTGATTTAGGGGTCTTTTGTATGAAGTGTTCCCTAATTGTACAGAAAAAAGGAATCACAAATTTAAAAAATATATATCACCTGTTGATGTTTGGTTTAAAAAGTAAGAGGTTCTGCTGGCCAAGCTCTTTAGATGTTGTACATATGCCTCAGTCACAGTATGCTTTCTGAGAAATACCACAGAAAATTGCTGCAGACAGAAAAAAAAACAAGAGTTCAAAAGGAGGTAAACATAACTTCAGAGAAAACTGAGCTCCACTATTCATAATATTTACAAAGCTTCAACAGATCTGCTTTGGCATTTGATTCTCCGTATTCGCACTAACAAGTCAGTTATCTTTAGCTGTTATTTACAAGTACGCTTTGGGTGGTCATATGACTTTCAGGAAGGTAGCCTGCAGAGCATTACCGGTTAACTCACTTCCTTGGTTTACTTGAACCTGCAACTTATTGCTTATCAGGAGGCTTTTATCACTGCTCCACTACCCCTTATTTTCCCCCTTATCATTATTATAAAAAGTATGTTTGTTTTTTAAATTTTTATTTAAAATCTCTACCATGTATATGGCTCAAATGGGCAAGTAGAAGTTAAAGCAACAGTAAGGGATCTAAGAATAAACCTAATGCTAAAGTTATAATCTATGATAATGATAATTAGTATGGAAATACACTAAATTCAAAATAAACAAAAGTGGCTTCGCAAATTTGATTCCTGTGTGTGTGTGTGTGTCTGTGTGTCTGTGTGTGTAGGTATGCTGCAGGGCTAATGGATGATGCTCTGTGTCAGGGGCAGGATCTGCAGAGTAATCGTCCCCTGCAGGCATTAGTAGCTGGCCTCAAAGCCTACAGCACCTGGGCAAATGTGGCCTGCCTGCAGGAGTGTCGCGAGTGTACCGGGGGCATGGTGAGTGTGTCTGTGCCCATGTGCACATACAACAAATAGACACATTTTTTTGTAGTCATTTTAAAATGAACTTGGCTACATTTTTGCTATCCCCATAATTATCAACAATGCCTTTCTCTGGTGTGGGTGAAGCACTCGCATGATGTTTTCAAACCAATAGACACACAGAATTGTCCAGCAACTAAGTACATGCCAAGGGGAACACTAACTACCTGAAATTTGGCCATGTGGTGTCCTTAACTGGTGCCCAAACTTGCTGCTTCATCTAAAGGAACGCGAGGAACCCACCAATCCAATAGTCAGAGTGCTGCTACATGTATTTTTGAAGGCACCCATGAATCTGGAATCCTCGTAGTAAATCCAACAAATCTCGAATCCCAGTTCTAGGGCACCAGATGAGCCACTAGGGGGCGGCTCTTGCATATTGCTGCATTGATAAACCAAGATAACCATCAGTGATCCTCAATGGATAATGTGTCTTTTTTGGCTAAAGATTTTACTAATGAAGCTAATATTACTGTTGCTCCTATTATTTTAGGCATTATGCAAAATTAAAGGGTTAAAGTATATCACAATTGCAGCTGAAAAAAGCTGTGCAGTGTGAAAAGCAGGGGAAAACCACAAAACTGCACCCCCGTAGTGAATTGAACAGTGCACCACACAGAAAAGTGCACCTTTTTTAACTCGTACCCATTTGACATTTAACTTTTCTGAGCTCTCACCACACATGTAAAATAAAAAGGTAACAGAAGTTCAGTACAATTACCTGTTTTTTTGTCAGGCCTTGTATTTTTGTAATTAGTTTAAAAGAAAAGTGTGGAATCTTCTGAACAGCAGAACATAGGAACATTAAGAATATCACATGCACAGTGTCACATTCTCCTTTTCTGCCAATTCATGCCATCAGGGCTTCATGATGGAGAACAGGATCCCATCTCTTAAATGTGACTCGGACGTCTTTGTAACTTTTGAGGGAGACAACATGGTCATGCTCCAGGTAAGCGCCATCCCACGAGCTTTCAGAAGAACGTTTTATCAAAGGCTTCAACACCTCCACTAAAACCAGATAAAGCACTTACTCTACACATCAACATTCAAAATGTTCGAAACCACACTCCATCACAAGGCTGGTGTGTCAAACTGATTTTGCTTAAGGTTATTTTTTTTATGCTTTCTGTCTTATTTTAGCGATAGTCCATTAGCACACTGTGGTTACCCATGATCGCTATGCAACAAATAAAAGACCAAAAACAGAAAACCCACAAGACCTCTTCTCTGACACTCTGTAATTCTTTAAAGATCAGACTCCTCCCAAGACGAAAGAATTAATGTTAATTACTGATTGTGACGATGCGAGGAGGAAGCTTGTGTGTCTATTACAACCGAATACACAGCAGCATGTTTTAATGTTATGACAGGGGTGTTACTGAATAACCGCTGAGGTCATCAGGTGCCATTTTTAATTTTGCCTCAGCATTTTCCCTTTTTATAGTATTTTGGAAGAGAGGGGAGCGATGAAATACCCACATACATAAACGTTCAAGTAAAAGCTCACGGTTCGTAGCTTGCCTGAAGCCATACTGAACTTGGATTACAGTAGCCTTCTCAATACTAAAATAGCTATTCTGCCAAGCCATGGAAAATTAACTCATGATCATATTAGGAAAGTCAAGAGAAGGAAAACCCAAAATCCTCCTTTTCACAGGTTTGATAAAAAAAAAAAATGAAACAACCGAACATCAGTGCACATTTCAAGACAGAGATGGTGGAACATCAGTCATGAGGGGGGCGTTTTCAGTGAAATGCAGGGTTTAACCAAGACTCTTGTCAAGTTCATGGGAATCCCCTTGAAAGGGAAATGTATGTCCTGATTTGGTATAACAATTCACCTGTATGTTATGTAATGTAGTGCATGTAATTGCCATCACAGTTTGCGATTGAAAACCGTTTGTCAGAAATAAGCATTTACTAAACATTTTCACATTATTGATTCATAACAATATTTTCTGGAGACTGAGAGCAATGTTTAAAAAAATAATAATAATTTTTTTAAGTGCCAATCATTTTGTGGTTGACTAAGTTATTTCTAAGGGTTCCATAAAGCTTGATATAACTTAATATTTGATCTGAGTTTCTGATTGAAGGCCCATAGATGATGGCTAATGGCTTTCTTTTTAATGGCGATCACAGTCTGGCTGTTTATTTGATTTTTTTTTTCTACTATTGATCCCATAAAATCACACATACCTTGAGTTCTGGTTTTCCCCAAAAATGTAGAAACAATGTTTTGGCTTTTCTTTGTACTATATCTATAGGTGGTAGTTCGTGAGCTGTTGAGCCAGTACTCCAGGCAGATTGGGAAAAGTGCGATGGCTGGACTGATCAAAAACTGGACCAGTTCTGCTTCCGACAGCCTCCGAACCAGGTCCTAATTGTCTAATTTGGCTTTGCATCGGTGTTCACTTCACATGTGCAGGCTAAAACTCGGACCACTTGTGAAGGGCCTCAGCATACACCTCATTTACTTCGCAGGCAAATTATTACAAATTGAATCAGGTTTGCTAGTGTGCGTTGTAGCCCTCCATTTAAAACTGCTGGGCATCACCAGTGTCCTTGATTAATTCATATGATTAAAATATTAAAATATTAATTAAAATATTTCCCATGATTGGTCTGGAATAGACTACATATCTGCTTAGGAAGGCAAAAATGCTCATCTTAAAGTACTCACTGTCTCCTGTTGATCAGAGCGACACAAGCCAATCGTGGGTGTCCATGAGCTCATGTATACAGAAGAGGGCAGTTAGTGCGTTCCTCCAAGTGTGTGACGTTGCATGAGTAGCAGTTTGAAAAAGATGCGGTGGAAGAGCTACATATGTCTCAGAGGAAGCATGTGCTTGCCCTCACCCTGTCTGATTGGTAGGTGTCGTGCAGTACGGGAGAACTAACTAGTGGGTGGAAATTGGCAATGACCAAACTGGGAGAAAAAGGGTAAAAAAAGACAAGTTCTAAAGAAATACTAGTGGTGATAATGAATGAAAACCAAGCTGTTCCCGTCATCCCTATCTTCTGTAAAATGGTGCTATGCTAAATATACAGGCAACCATATGTTTTTATCAGGAAGAAAATAGAGATGGTGTGGTATGTGGTTTTCTGGTCATTATATAATAGGACATAGTGGTATAGCGTGAACTCTAGGCTGAGACTAGCAATTCCTGAGACATGAAAGTAAGACAATTGTCAAAATTATCAACCCTGATCAAATAAACAATTAACCCCTTGAACTCCCAGGACCTGTCGGCGGATCCAGACTTGCATTACATGCCTCGTTCTCATGACTACATACTTATAGTTTCACTGTAGTTCCTGAATAATTAATTGTAGTTACTAAATATTAGGCTTTAAGATGAATAACTAAATAATACACTAAGAGTTTAAGGAGTTAACAAATGATCTAAAAAATGTTTTAACATTTCGGCAAAATGTATTGATTTTGTTACACTTTGCTAATGTAAACATATCTCTTCTCTCCGATAGCTTCCTCAGTTTCTCTGTTGATAAAGTAGGAGACCTGAGCTTCCTGCTGAAAGCTGTGAGCTACAGGGAGAGGGTCTTGCAGCGTAGCCTTGCTGCACGCCTTTATACTAAGGTCAGTGTCACTGGGGCCCTCTCAGGGGAAAAAAAAACAGTTTCCTCTACATGTTTTCAACTGTTATTTATTTTGTGGTGATGGGGCGGTTGGGGGCTTGGGGGTTATCTTTTTTAGATGTGTGTTTATCCTCTACGACAATGGGTCATGTTCTAATCTGGAATACGTTAGTAAAAGGTAAATAGACTCTCATAAAGCCTTTATAACATTGCTTATGTCATCCTGAGCAGGTAGATAAGAACAAAGAAGAGTTTTTCAGTGCCTGGAACTCGTGCCTGTATCATGTGACTAGCCTCGCCCTGGCACACATACACAGAGGTGAGCGTTCAGTCACATTTCACACCACATTTATGTTGTGGGGCTTTGTGGACGAGAAAAGATGATTGCACATTCAATTACTTCCCCTTCAAGGGGAAGAAAACATAAAGCTACTTTAAGAGCTGAAATGCATTAAATGCTTTGTTTTGTTGAAAAGAATGCTACTACAAGTCAAAAAGCTATCATTAAAGCTATTGTATTTCAAAATAAATGTATGCCAGTTTAAGGGCTGTACCATTTTGCCAATTTTATGACGTTTAGTATACTCAACCCTTCTTCTGCTAGTCATTCCATGGCACTAAGGTTAGTAATCTAACTAGCAGCTAACAACTAACCATATAATTATCAGACTTTAATTGACATTAGCTTTTTGTTGTGACTACAGGAATGCCTGCTAGTTTATCCTCAATAAACTGAATGAAACAAAACCTCTAGGCAGGGACACGGAAGATGATTTAAGTTGGGGGTGCTGAATTTGTTTTATGACTTGTACATTGACATCATACTAAATGTCTGCTAGGCTTCATTGTCCTCTTTTTTCAATGTCGCTTTTTTTTTTCTTGCGATGCCTGAAACACTTCAGAAGGAGTTTAGTTTGCAACAACTAGGTAGGTGCACTGAGCGAAGCACTAACGTTTTGGATGGTGTGAAGTTTTCCTATTTGAATTGTCAAGCCAACTTGCTCAGGCTCTGTTGCGGTTGCTATATAGCTTTGCAAACAGGTTATTATATAATTGAAATAAGAAAACTAATAACTTTGTAAAAATATATATATATATAAAAAAATGGCTATACAGTTATCTGAATATTTGCTCTGTTTAATTCTAAAAAATCTTGAAATTCTGGACACACTAGAAAGCAGTTACTATAACCGGAGAGGGTAACATGAGAGACATGAGTATAAACAATGTCACATCCTTTGACAAAATAAGTTCTTATAGGTCAATTTTTCAAAAATGGCATAGACCAGTCACTTTTTCTGCATTTTGCATTTTAATAGACAGTTTAAAATACATATTTGTTGTTTCATTTTTTTTAAATGATTCATTACACAGAATTCCCTTCAATGTAGAAATATGCAAATTTAGAGCTAAAAAGAAGATAATTATGAGAAAAAAGAAAAAAGTAAAGAAAGAAATGTTTGCATGCCTAATAGTAATTTAGTTTTAGCTGTAAGATCATATAAATAGGCAATAATATACAATAGTCTAGATTTCTGTGACTGTATAATGCTTTAATAAGCATTATCATTAAAGGTTCATTAGAATAAAGGTGTAATGTTTACTTGCTTTTTAATTCTACTGTTTGTTCTTGGTAGTACATACATTGTGCGAGTGTGTGTGTGTGTGCGTGCACATGTTCATGTGCGTTTAGCAACAATGGGAACAGCTGTTCTCATATATCTTTAGACAAATATATTTGTTTCAGTGCTTATTTCTGTCTCTCTGATTAGAGAGTATTTTTATCTGTGTTAATCCGCATGGTCTGTCACGTTTCCTGAGCATTTTAACCTTACGTCATTATTCTCTCTCTCTCTCTCTCTCTCTCTCTCTCTCTCTCTCTCTCAATTCAATTCAATTCAATAAGCTTTATTGGCATGACCATATACAGTGACAGTATTGCCAAAGCATCACAGG
>JAOUQW010000038.1:6220573-6232348 GCA_028565825.1 Olivaichthys viedmensis | reverse complement strand
CACGATTGGCTGATTAGATAATTGCATGAATGAGAAGGTGTACATGTTCCTAATAAAGTGCTCAGTGAGTGTATATTTTATATAAATTGTGTGAATGCACATACAAAATCTTTATTTGTTTGTCAATAAAGAAAACTGCTTTGCTTTGCTATTGTTATCTTTACCCCAAATGCGGAAATGGAACATTATTATAATGTACCCTATAGACATTGTTAATGTTAAACACTGTCAGTGGTCTTTACATTTTCTTACTCTTACAATGAAGAAATATTAATTGTTCAATAACTATTGTCTGTATGAAATATAACGCTGTCGTCGGCAGTACATAATATTTTTCCCCAAATGTACTGTAGATGTTATTTAAGGAGGATGTTATTATTAAACACACCTTGCATGGTTCTGCTTGTTATTTTGTCTAACCATTTGAACTGAAAATGCTTTGCGTGATCTGCAGTGGCCACATAAAAATGACACAAAACCATGTCTACATGTAAAGCTGATTTTTTGGTTCTTGGCAGCAGATGTATTCATTGGTCTTTATAGGTCATTCTTTAGATTAAAACCAATTGATGTATGCAATGGTATGTAATTCATGATTTAACTAGTACTGATACACTGGGTACAGTACATTAGTGTTAGTGTTAAAGCCATGGTAAATATACTTTTGCTTGATTAGACAGATGACAGTCCTGTGCTCCAGCTACATATAGATGTCCTTGTATGTCAGGCAGTGTTTTCAAAATAATCCAACTATTTAGCCACCTATGAAGAACTTGCTTGTGTTACGCGTAATATATAACAGGACCTCGTTCTGTAGTGAAATGTTCTGAAATGGAGTTATAAAATAACTGAAGTTTGGGAGGAAGCCCACACCTGAAACTCCACCTCCACCCACCTAACTTTATATAAATTCCCATCTCTCTTTTGTTCCTCGTGACAGAATTTTCACACCCACCACCTCCCCGTTTTCTCCCTTCTCTTCAACAACTACGTCTCTTTGGTTGTCTAGCATAAAGCAGAAGCAGCGTAGAACTCCAGCCCAAGTCCCCACCCTCTTTTACAGTTCCTCAAAACTCCCCATACCACTATTGGTTAAAGGAAATGATAATATAGCATGTGGGATCTCTCGCAAAAGTAAATCTGTTTTTTTTGTAGCTATCCAGCTACCTAACTTTGCTAGGTTTGCACAATGTAAAACATAGCTAGTTATCACTCACAACAACTAACAAAAGGTCCTATTCACCTGTTAATGTATGATTTAGCTCCCATAGTTAGCTATAGCTAAAGACAGAATGTTCTGGAAATTGCTAACGCCATACATCAACTAGTTGGGTTTATCACAATTTCCTTCAGGATCTGACTCCAGCTAATGCATATAAGGCCTAACAATATTGGTATTCATGTTAAACTAATTCCCTCAGATGTAACTTTCTGCCCTGTTCTTTCTGTCTGGTTGATCTGCCTAGGGGTGGAGCTTTTCACTCCCCGCCCCCATGTTTGTTAGTTCTTTTTTACATGTGCCATTGAATAACAAAGTAACGGTGTTTAATAGTCCAGAAGTAATGAATTCAATTCAAACTAAAAAGATATTAAGTCTTTACATAACCTATAACCTATAAAGGACAATCACTGGGCAGTACCTATTATTTTGTTGAGCGCAAAAGTTACCCCCACAATTTCTGAGTAAAACAAAAAAAGGAAATGTACCTCTATTTTGCAATATCTGCAACAAAAAAGCTCCAAGAAGTTAAACATGAAATGTGAGTGTATCCTGCAACAAGACAACGTCCCAAAACAAACAGATTTATTTATTTTTAAATCCAAAAGCAGCAAAGGATATGAAAGATGCTGGAGGCGGTTATGAAGGCGAGGATAAACATATAAATGAGTAGACAATATTTATAGGCCTATCACATTCAGAAAGGGAGATGCAAGCTTTTGAATGGATAGCCTGTCGTTTTCTTCTTCTTTTTTTCATTACTGATAGCTTAACATACGCTATTTGGCCATTTTTGTTAGTTGTGAGAATGGAGGAACATCTTATCTTGTTGATGTCAATTCGACTCCTTTTTAGTTTTGTCCCAAGTGTGTGCAAACTTTTGCACTCGGTTGTATGTGCAAGGTAGGATTCAGATTTTTAAACAAAAAGGCTACAGACCTGCGGTTGAAACGCAATCGACACTTGACGTGTGCATACAGTATGGCCATTTATTGAGCGGTCTTGTGCGATTGCACGGCTTGAGCAGATACGCCTGCGTAGCGGTGAAGGATGTCTTTTAAGTTGCAGACCCCACCCTCTGTGATGGGCGGGTCGACAGTGGCGCTTTACTGCGTAACCGTAGCACGGAGCCGCCACACGGCCGCGTGCGCGCGCTCGGAGCCGCTCTGAGGAAGTGCAGTGCAGAGACGAGACGAGACGAGAAGAGAAGAGAAGAGAAGAGAAAAGCGCTCCTCACCGAGCGCCCGCAAACAAAAGAGTCGAAAACAAACCCCGCGACGCTTCTTATCGACCGTGCGAACTGGGAGAGGGTTTTCATCAGGACACGGCTGAACTTTCTGTTTTTATTCAGCTGCCTGAAATAAAGGAAAGTGTCTTCAGAGAACATCTAGATGCAGCTTTTTTTGTTTTAAATTCTCTCTTCGGTCCTTTGTGAGCGGTGGATTTCTGGTGCATGATCTTTGGTCGTCGTCGTCTCTGCTCTCCGTAATCCCCGAAGCCGTATGCCCCAGGAACATGTCCAGGTGAGTACATGCCCGACCCTGCGTCGTAATCAAAACTCATCGGAAACTTGTTTTACTCGGATAACATCTCTTTTAGCGGCTCCAACAGGCTCAAAGCGCTTCGTTAAGCAATAAAAGGGAACACTGGCTGTCTAATTCATTACTGCGCGTGCGTTGTTTTCCACTTTTAGTACATTAAAGGTGTAGCTAGGGTTTGCCTACGATCAAGCGTATATATTAAAAACAAAAACAGAAGCGAAGCTGCTCTAGTAGGACGAAAACACCGCGCGGTCTTTCGCACCATAACCCTCTTCGGTGAGACATCGACCGAAAGTGGAGTGATTGAAAAGTCCATTTGGTCTAAGCATACTGAATAATTTAGCCGTGTTGTGGAAAACGCAGGAGCGCACATGTTTGTTGTTGTTTTACTCTCTGTTGCCCACGCACCAGCCGGATCCAAGTCGGGATGGCATGGAGTCACTTGACATTATAAATTCTGCACTTTTAATGCACAAAACTGTAAACGAGATTTTCTCATACGGCTTTGACCCAGCAAGGATAATAAAAAAAAAAAGGATTGATCTATATATAGATATAGGCAATATAGCCTATAGGACCTTGGGACTTGTATATCCTATTTGACTTCACGTTTTTGCTGAATATTTTCGCCTATTTGTGGAGCAAGCTGCTCAAAGTTAAGCCACTAGGAGGAGCTCATATTTCCAGAAAACTTTATGTGGAACTTTTTGTTTGGCTTCTTGACTGCCAGTGAACTGAGCGCTAATCCAACCGCGTGTGATGCGCGGGGCGCGCGCTTCTGTCTCGCGCGCTTCTGTCTCGCGCGCCTCGGTCGCGCGCTTCGTGCCGGTCACACGCTCGCTGTCTTTAACGCCGACGAGCCGCAGGATCCCGGCAACGGCTCGGTCAGCTCTCCTCCTGCTTGCACAAGCTCGGGCTCAGCCGTAGACCGCGTTACCCGTGAGTTACTAAATGCAATTGCATTGTTCGGAAATGCTGACACCGCTATCATAAGCCGTTGGCGTCCAGTTCCGTCCGTGTATAAAACAGATGGCCACCCGCATGGATCTTCTTTGCCGGTGTAGGTGTGACACTTTATGTCCCAGCGCGCTTTAACTGTCGGCTCTTTAACTCGTCGATAGACGAAAAAAGGAAGTTACACTTGGCGCAGAAACAAGTTGACTTGTGACGCAGTTTGACCGGGGCTTCTGCCTCGCATGGCCCGGCCATCACAACGCGAGCGTCGGTAGTAAGCGTAGCGCTGGACTAAACCCGAAAAGCAGCCCGTCACCCCCAGAAGTTCGGGCGCGCGCGCGCGCGCAACTGCGTCGTCGCGGCTGTCACAAATAAAACACAATTACTTGGCCGTTTCCAGAAACGGTAATTACTGCTGTTGCTGTTTTATTTTATCCCGCAGACGGCAATACCGGCCCGATGGCCCAGCCTTCTTAAAGGAGCAGGGGGATTGCGAAGAGAGCACTTCTCGGGCCGAGCCGTGTGAGAACCCTCAGCCGAACGAAGGGGAACCGTTTTTTAGAGCAGCGATCGCGGTGCCGAATAGCCTTCTGGGTTACCAGTCGAGGTCGCCTCTGTTCCGAACCTTCTCCAGGTCGTCGAGTGGATATTTTTCGTACGACAGTGAGCCGAGTTCCCCTCTAATCACCCATAGCACGGCCACGCAGACGCCGAGTCCGTCTAGTCAAGTGATAACTCACGCCCTGCAGCGCATTTCCGACGCGCGCCGCGCCGCGCAGAACGATGGTAAGCATCCCTCCTCACTTCCGAGTGTGTGTCCTGCGAAAGTGTTGGCAGTGCATGGCGATGTTCCTCCACTTCATTCACGCATTACAAGCGATGCAGTTATGCTTGGGATCATAATCTCACAGCTGGGTCTCATTTAGAAAGTCTTTCTCACTGGCTGCATGCGTTTGAGGCCATTGCAGGACTTGATGGAAAGTGGCCTTGTCTTTAAAACTTCTCCATGCATGAGGCTGTCTTTTAAAGGCTTTTAGAAATTTGTCAGCTTTCTAAAATAGGCGTCATTCGTCTCGTGTTCAATTTTTCCTGCACTCCTTTCTCTTCCCGGCACAGTTGCAGAGAGATTTCGATGGCAGTTATTGCTATAATAACCTTAGTAAACACCTTTAACAACGGCCTATTTATCCTTCTCTTGTACTCAACTATATTGGGGGGAGTCATTACTTGTTGGATGAAGCCCACCAAGAGTATATGGCTCGCAATGTCAACCTTATTCGAGTGTAAGGCTATTTCTGAACTAATTTCCGCTTTCATTAAGCATTTGTTTACAAGTGTGCATGTGCTTGCGCATCCCTTGGGGCAGGAGGTGCGTTTAACCATTCACAAACCCACAGGAAACTTTTTTTTTGTTTTTGCATTGAGGGCAACCCCCATGTTTAAACTGTACAGAGAGTCAGCATGCACCTCTCCTCACAATGGAATTGATGGAGTAAACTGATTTGCTTGTTGTCTCTCTATTTCTGCATACTGTAGCAATGGCCATCTGTCCTCATGTGGCAGAAGCTCTGTCCTCTGGCAGTCAAAATACACTGCTCTGTCTTTTGTGAAGCCTAGACATGAGATGTAGCCATTCCCATTCTCCCCTATTGAGAAGCAGGAGATGAGAGCGTGTGATAAATGATCTTTCTGTAGTGCCTCACTAGCTAGCATCCTGTCTCCAAGAGGCCACTTTTATTGGAGAAGGAAAGAAACACTAACTTATGAGGGCGCTCATCTGTCTCATCTGCACCAGTAGTCACTTGTTTTGTTTGGCTTCATTTTGGCAGTTTGCCCCCAGATCAGCACACAAACTTGTTGTGTTTTGGTTTTCTGAGACATACTGGAAATCCTCATGTCAGGCAGATGTTTGACCACGTAACTGTGAATCTGTGTGGTTGCAAATTGTAATAGCATTGTTGCCAGCTAGTTGTAAAGGAGATGAAATGGAGAGGTCTCTGGCATAGATCAGGACTTGTTTGACACAGAGAAACAGACTGTATCATGTTAGTGTGTAAGTCAAAACAGAGCACATCACAAATCCATGTAAACAAACAAACACCGTATTATTACCCGTCAGTATTACTGTCAGTAATATTGGCTTGTGGCGAACTTGTAAAAGCAGAGAATGTAATTGAGTAATACCTTGAGTGAGTTTTTGGCAATTTTATCGTGAAAGCCTCTACGAGTCTGATGTGTGGAAATGAGTAGCATATGGTCGTAATATGATTGGGCATGAGAAATAACAGTAAAACTGGTTCTCGCTTGAGTCATAGCTGGAGAATCAGTGCACGTTCAGCCAGATTGTGGTTGTATTATTAGCACTTAGCCTTGGTATGTATTCAGACCTCAACTCAGATTTACTACATGTCTCAAAGTATCAGCGCTGATTTATCTGACTTGTTCAAATTGTTGTGGTCCCAAAGTTCTTGCACA
Organism: Olivaichthys viedmensis; assembly: GCA_028565825.1. Lineage (NCBI taxonomy): Eukaryota > Metazoa > Chordata > Actinopteri > Siluriformes > Diplomystidae > Olivaichthys > Olivaichthys viedmensis. The sequence goes on along the minus strand of JAOUQW010000038.1, from coordinate 6,226,159 downwards.
CTGATCATATATGCTTTTCAAAATCATCACTGCATGGCAACTCCAAAGCTTCTTAGGAGTTGAGAAAATGTAATCATTCAACAAAAAGGACTCCACATTTTCCCCATGCTAAATATTTCAAAATGTTAATTTGTTGTATGCAAGTGATTGATCATCAAGATGCTACAATCAATGCAAACCAAAAATATTCTGTGACATTTGACATCTCACTGCAGATTTTTTCTGTGATAATATTGAAACCTAGTTCTAAGATGATGATGTGAATTGATATTAAATCGCCTCTTTCTGTATTACTTTGCTAATTTTTAAACTCTGTATTACTTTACACAATAAACACTTAATCTGTAGAAAATTCAGTTTTGTCTTGTGTTCGTACTGAGAAAATGAGCATTGGTTGCATATCATGCACTTAATTGATTTTTCCTTGTCTCTTTCTTTGGGTTTCCTAGAATTATGGATCGCTCTCCATAACCACTATCTACCCCACGGAGCAGCATCTGCGGGGGACATGCAAGCAGAGCTTTACGTCGCGCAGGAGTTGCGGCGCATCGGAGATGAATTCAATCAGCTTTATTTTAATGAGGTGTGTGTGTGTGCGCGTGTTGCTGACATAAGCATCAAGTGCACATGATCAGTGAAGATGAAATACCTCACTTGAAGCAGTAATGGCATGTTGTTTGGTCTAGTTTATCTGGAGAATCTACTTTTTTTGTCAGAGGGTTAGAGAGTCACAAACCTTTGAAAGATATTTCATATGTCACTACAGGGGAGGAGGAGTCTTTTTGCACGTTTTCCAGGCTTTCATTACAGTGGCATGGCTTTGTTTTTGGCCACATAAACTGGATGCTCAGGGTTGTACCAGTATTTAATCCTGAGCCTGTATTTGTTCTCCCAGAACATCTCAAGCTTTGGATTGTCTCAGTGTACTTTTGTGATCAATGGCACATGTCAGATGCCAATACAGTGTTGCACTGTTCACTTGTCTTCATACTTGTCCATATCATATGTAGGCCAGACACTGAGCTCTTTATGCAAATAGCACCGTATCTCACATGGGCTGATCTCTCAGCTGTTCATTGTTGTTTAACTTGTTTAGCTCTGTAAAACAGATTAGTTATTGTTCCAAAGAACAGAGTCTTAGAAATCAGGGTCTTTTTAAATGGCTTAGAGGTTCCTTCTGTGTATGTGTTTTGGACCTCATCATAGTGTTTACATTGCTGTCACTTGTCTATAATGTCCTTACACTCTGGTGCATAGAGGAGAATAAGTTGTGTAGAGAAATTGCAAAGTAAGGAATTAAAGGTAGACTTCATCATATCATGCTAACGTTGCTCCCAATGAAATGAATTGAAGCTAGTAAGAGTCAGTTAGCTATATACAGATAGTAGCTTTCCTTTGTTGTTATCCATGTTAGCATTCTGACACATTCCTTTAAGAAGTTCACTGTATTACACATATTTCAGATATCTCGATAAACAGGAAACACCAGCATGATCACAGCTATCGAAACAGTGACTAATCTTCATGTCGTAGCCCAGAGAGGGCCTGTCACCTTTGTGATGGTTGTTTGAGTTTTGGTTATGTTTTCCTTTAATTCCATGTAGAAGTGGCTAAGATGTCGGTAAGAGAATGATGTCACATGCCAGAAAGCAGAACAGGTGCAGTGTCATGTGCCCCACCTACTATGTTCTGCAGAACGTGCATTTTTCTTTTGCTTTCCATCATCACACTATTAGAAAAGAACGATTCTGGGGGAACCCTTAAATATTCTATGTAGAACTCTACAACAGAAGGTTTCCCTTTCAGAGAGTGTTATCGAAAGTAACTGAGTGCAGTTTCAGCATATTGTGCTCAAGCTTGTAGGTTATTTTGTACCATGGAGAAGGTACAATATCCACTATGCAGGCTTCCACAATGTTTGCATATTATGTTTTTAACACGTAGCATATAATGACTATATTATGTGCCATTTTTAAAGATCACACCATCTTTGCTTTGGCCTTTTTCTTCAGACTGGAATTAACCTTGCTTTTGATTTTTTAAAGAGCTGTTTAGGTGGTCAAATAAATGTTCATATTATGTTTGCTCCATTTTCTTACACTTGTGTCTACAAATCCTAACATGAATCCATTAAGAACCCTTTATAACAGTCTGTCTGGTTCTCAGCCTCTATCCTCCATATTATAGATTTCAAGTAAGGATGTTTGTGGCATGATTACTTCTAATAATAATAATAATAATATATTTATTTATATAGCACTTTTCATTTTGGATTCAAAATCTCAAAGTGCTTTACATATAAAAAGTCAAAACAAAGTATTTATGTTCAAGCACATTAAAAAACAATGTACCTAGATATGGTCTCTGGTGGACATTAGTCGTTTTTGGGCATATGTGTAATTTTTTTTTCTAGAGAGCATCACGTGGCAACATTCCTAGACATTATAATAATTTAAAGCAGCGCAGAGATCAAACAGTATATGTGAGAATGGCCTGGAGTTTACGTGACGCCAAGAAAGAAAACGAGGAATATTATGATCTTTCTTTCTTTCTGTCGTCTTGGAGCTATGCTAATAGCCACAATAGCATGTCACCATTGCTAATGGACTGAGGAGTTAGTAGTTGTAGTAGTAGTACGGGACAGAGGAGGCTGAGAGTGCTGCATGGCAGGGTTTGTATGTGACCGGGACGAGTTGACTTCATAATGTTTACCCTGTGGTTAGACTCTGGGCTCTAATTATCCACTGGGTCATTCTGCTCAGCGCCATGCAGACGCACTTGAGGCCCAGCTAAGATCTGCTCTTAGGGACAGAATTGAGCTGGCTCAAGAACTTCTAAATGGAAGGCTTAGGGCTTTATTTTCTCCAATTTAGTTTATTTTTCTTCTCACATGTCTGTGATGTCACTGCTTACGTTTGTTTTGCTTGATGGACAAAAAGTCACTTAGACTAGGAAGCCTTGACCTACTTTCAGAGCTTTCTTTAGTGTCTTCATCCATGAGTTCCCATGACAAGGAAAGGGAATGAATAGAAGAAACGTGTAACGTGACTGCACTAAATAAGTCAATGCTATTCATTTGGGAGTATTTTTAGGATGTGATCTAAGATAGGTTGTGGACTAAGATCCGCAACCTTCTTATTATATGTCTCCTCAACTCAATCTCACGCAAAATTTATAGAATAATTAAAATGAAACTGTAAGAAAAGCTACACCAGCTAACACTTTCCCTCACCCTAACTTGAACTGTTTACAACTTTTCATACCAGTAAGCTTGTGCGCAATCTAGTATGAGACTATGTTGGTGCATGGGTGAGTGGTGAAGGGGACCAAGTGTCACCCTGTTCTTTCTTTACCATTGATCGATGATCAGTTCAGCTTGAATTCAAAAGAGAATTTGCTTAGAACCTATAATATATCCAGAGCATTTGTCATGGTGCTGTATTATTTACTGCTCGGTCTCAGTGGTCTCAAAGTACTGGACTCACTTCACATTTCATAACGCTTAGATCAGAAGTAGTAGTGTGAGACACGAAACACTCTAGTATAGTAACCAAGCTTAGTGCTAATGTACAGCAGATGTCTAGCCTCAGAGCTGCACTGTTCCAGCCCACTCTGATGTCTGCATCCCACTGGCGCACACGATGGACTTTTGTCAGCGCTGTGCATCAGTGCTCTTTTGTTGCACATCTTCCCCCTGAGGAGTGGAACAGTGTCGGCCTTTGTGCCCGCGGAAGTTTCTATTTATTCAAGCGGCCACCTCTCAGGAGATGGGTGAAGGCATTTATGTTCAAACATGTTATTTGGCAGTGCATAACAAGCTCACACCAGCGAGGGGTTTTCATGATTGACGAGTGGGGAGATTTACTTTTATCAAAGTCGAAACAAAGTCAAAAAAAGTATTATACACTTTATCAAAAAAAATGGCTTCTATTATTGAAGGTAAATACATGTAATTAACACTCTGTCATGAGTGTGATTAAGAAAAGGGTATATACTTAAGGTGTTGTTGATGTGCTGTCTCTGCTGTTACTTTCTCCATTAGATTTACTTCCTCTGCCTAGAGACTTCTTAGACAGGTTTTGGAGAGCTGATGTTTTGATTAATTTGAGTTGGTCTTAATTTAATTCTGTAATTTGTACCAATACAGGAACCATAAATCAACTGTTGCAATAACTTTATTGTAGACAAATTCTAGACCAGGCAGTTGTTTACCACTTTAGTAAAGTCAACAAATCGGTTTTAAAGGTTATGTATCCTATTCAATTGTATATAATTAACCCAATAAACTCTCAGGACCCTTTGGTGGGCCCAGACTCCTTACCCTTGTAACTATGCACCTTTCCTGTTCAATTTCACTACAGTTACTGAGCAATTCATAGTAGTTACCAAATACTATGAATATGAATAACTGAATAATAAGCTGAGACTTTAAGGGGCTAAGGACTAATTCAAATGTGCTAGCTTTCTTTTGCACACAGCAAATGTTTTCTGCTGAATAGCCTTAATTGATCTCTGAATGGATTAGTGCATGTCATCTCATCCACAGACGTGGCAGTGAGCCTGGTCCAAGCGCAGTGGTTTTTTGCAGCTATCTGGCTTTGTGCACTTGTGGCTTCTCTGCTTTTCTTCCATGCGGTCTTGCACGTCGTTGTCGTGCACCAGCTCCCATTCTCCATGAGAAATGACTATGAGTGGTTCTGACACGCTTAACCACTGTTATTTTATTCCTCTCTCTCTTTCTCTCTCTCTCTGCACCTTTTTATTGTAGTATTGTATTGCAGTTATTTTTAAGAACCATGTTGATGAGCTGAGTTTATATGGTGTAGATTTGTGTACATAGACTGAGGCTTAAAAACAAGTGGTCTTGCAGTATCGCTGTATAGCTTCTCTGCCTCTTTTCTACTCAGTGGTACATAAGTTAATTGGGTTTGATTAAAGGGATGCTTCCCCTGTCATTTGGCTCTGAACTGGGACTGTCTCTGGAGATGAGCACTACGAAGGGCTGTTTAGAATGTACCTCAGAATGTACTTGGCCATTACTTTAAAATTCCATAATGCAAACATGGCCAGCAGTAAATGAAAGCTAGTGCAATTGTGCTTTATTGTATGTTGTTAATTGGATCTTGTCAGCTTTTAGTCAATGAAATGAGCGTAGAGTAATATAAGAGTATTTTGGAGTAAACGTTTCTATTCAAGGGGCATTTGGTATCTTTATCTTTGGGACATATTGGTATGTTAAGTGTAGCGGTTTCAAGAAAACTTTCACACAAATTTGCCTTTGTGTGGGTTTGTTTAATTGTGAATCTGGTTTGAAAGTGATTGACTGAAAGTGATATGTGGCTTGGCACTGGATTACCCACTTAGTCTCAGTAATCGAATGTGACCCAAGTGACATTGAGTGAAGTTTTTGGACTTAAATCTTTCCATCTGCATATCCAGTCATTCATGTGTTATTAATGCCCTGCATCTCCATCTCCATCTCTCTCACTCACTCACTCACTCACTCACTCACTCACTCTCTCTCTCTCTCTCTCTCTCTCTCTCTCTCTCTCTCTCTCTCTCTCTCTCTCTCTCTCTCTCTCTCTC
>JAOUQW010000038.1:6184803-6208258 GCA_028565825.1 Olivaichthys viedmensis | reverse complement strand
AGCAGTAATTTAATTACTTGCAAAATGAAAAAGGTACACAAAGCATCATACTTTTATAGAAAACAAAAAATTATAATAAAATATTGCCATCCTTCATAAAAATGAGCAAAAATGACTATATAAATTATTGTATGGGATGGCTGTATAACTTTTTTAACACAATATTTTATAAAAACATAAAACATTTCCTTAAAGAGTGCGCTTTTCCCCGAAACCACACTGGTTTCAGATTTACTGGCATCCTCACAACTAATACTTGTTGAAGCCTCCCCTGGAGAGAATAACAGCACTGAGCCCCTTCCTGTAAAGTCTAACAAGGTTGTAGATGGATCTTGGACACTCCTCCATGCATTTCAAGTGTTTTTATATTCTTAGGTTTTTCATGTGGACTGCCCTCTTCAATACAGACCACAAGTTTACAATAGAGGTCAAATCCAGTGACTGTGTTGGACATTGCAAAACATTGATTTTCTGTTCCTTTAACCATTTTTGTGTTGACTTGGATGTTTGTTTGGGTTCTTTATCTTGCTGAAAGCTTTACCTCTTGGCAAATCTTGGCAAATCCTGGCAGGGGCAACCAGGTCTTGGGCTAAAATATCCTTTTAAGTTATACAGCAATACACAGCAGAATTAATGATGCCATCAATCTTCCCAAGAGCCCCAGGACCACCTGCTGCAAAATAGCCCAAAAACATCAATATTGCTTACCCCATTTTACAGTGGATATCAGGTGTTTTTCCTTGTATGCAGTCCCCTTTTTCTGCAAACATGCCAATGTTTTTTGTCAGATCTGACCACAACACACGATTCCAATTGTAGCTCCAATGATGCTTGGTGAAGTTCAGACGCTGCATTTTGTGAGTTGCTCTCAGAAGGGCTTCTTTTATGCAACCCTTCCAAACAGCTTGTTATGGATGTGGCATTTAATAGCTAATTTTGACAATCCCAGGAATCAACTAAACTGTTCAATTCTAAAACTGTGAGGGTCTTTGGGGTCTTTTTGCCTCAGTATAATAATGCATCCAATTTCTAGCAAATTCTAAAATGTTTTGTTTTTGTCAACTTTAAAAAAAAATAATGGCCCAGATTGTGCTGAATGATATTTTTAACTGTTTATTTATTTTTTATATCCATTACCTGACTTGTGCAGGTCAACAACCATCTGTATCCTTTGTGTTTTTTGGTTTTCTCCAAAGAGCTTTGACAATTTGTTTGCATTTATTTGAGATATTCTTTAGGGGTGTCAATAATTCTGCTACATGTTTTTTGGGGGGGTTATTATTATATGCCACTATATGAAGAAGAAAAAAATCCTTCTTATGAGGATAATTTTTTGGAGGAAAGGTAAGTAATCTCCTAGTGTTTGAGTGAAAAATTTGAATCACTTGCGTGTAATGTTTATTTTATACAATAATTTTTGCTAATTTTCATGAAGAGTGCCAATAATTTTTCAGTTGGCTGTAGTTCTCACTATAAGGAACTGTTTCTGATATTTATTGGAAATATTGCAGCCCAAACATTGATCCCTGTGATGATTTAGACAGGCACAGTCAGTGGATTGGGTTTATAAATTACAAAATGGGTTTGTTTAGTCATATTTCATATTTAAGGGATATTAATTGACTATATGTTGACTGAACCTGCAGCGCAATTAAAACAGAATGTGCTCTTCACTCGCTGAGAGGTGCAGTGTATTGATTCTTAAGTGACTCTGACATCCCTGAGGGCACATAAACATCAGATGAAAGAGCTCAAATTCTTCTCCAGTGTCCAACAATCTGTATATACACTTTCAACAAGTGCTGCTCACAGTGCTTATTGCTGTGGGCCAACCAAACCTCTAGCAGTCTTCGCTGCTTTTCAATGTTTTGACCACATCATTCAGGAAATCTACATTTCTTGCCTGGAACACAGGTGCATTATCTTTCTTTAAACAAGCACAGTCAGTCAACCCCTGAGCTGTAGACAAGAGGCAGTGAGCTCAGGATGCTGTGGTTAAAGACCCCAGACAAATGTCTTCCTCTATTGAGTTCATTCACACAAAACTTTCCATAATACTACCCACCTTCTGGGGTTTTATCACCTACCCAACGCACACAAGCAAGTTTCCTCTTATTTTCAGTGTGTAAAATAAGCCCCCCGGACTTCATAAGACCTAATTTACTCTGTCCTTATGACTGTATGCTTTTCTTTAGAGCTGTGAATATTGGTCAGTTGGAAACATGGGGCACTGTTAACAGAAAGTGATGTCTTTTACACACAAATAACACAGGTTCCTTGCCACAATAGTAAAAAAAAAATCCTGCTTATTTCTCCAGAGAGCTCCATTCTTTTGAGCCACTGAGGGAATCATAAAAATACTGCATATCTCGGACTTAAGCGTGTGGCTTGTTTTACTCATAAAATAAAAGAAGAGCATGACCTATGTACATTTTGGCAAATTACAACATAAAATGCAACATACAATAGAAACACAAGATTGAATAAACTGATTAATAAAACGGATGCATGTCATTAATTAATTATCACTAGTCAAAATGAATAGATAATTTTATAGTATATAACTGTATCTGTATATATGTAGAATACAGTAGCATATACCTGTATCCCAGAACATATGCAACTTTTAACAGACTGAAATTCTTAAATAATTCTCATGGTCTCTGTATCTATGTTGAATAGACAGAGCACAACCTGCAGGTGCACTGCAGGTGGACCAACTGAGTACAAGCTCTGATACGAGCGTCAACTTTATTTTTATTTACATCTCGAATTTCAGAACAACAACAGTACAGTACGCAAGTGTATGCAGAAAAGTAGTCTTATCTAGACATTTGAGTTTCTGTTTGTGATACTAAAGGCCTGTGGGAACATTCTGATTATCATTTCCACATACTGATTTGTGCTTGTTAAGTACAAAGTACGACAGGAATAGTCATTTTCTAAATCTTTCTGACTAAAGGCCTGGGGCCCTGATGCAGAAGTGTGAATAATGTATAATTCCAAATTGTTTATTATGAATGCTGGGTTTCAGGATCCAAGTGTGGCTTTCAAAACAAAGCCAAACGTCATTGCTAAAAACCAAAGCACACTGAAGTTCCTCAGTTAGTACATGCTAGTATATGTAAATAAAGTTGGATGGAGAGAGAGGTGAAAGGAAGGTCCAAAAGTGAAAGAGAAACAGAGAGAAGTAGGAAGTGAGAAATTGTGTATCTGTTGTATATGGCTTAATACCATGTGAAGGACTCCTGATTTCATTTCCAATACTCTAAATAAGCACTAAGGGCTTTTGTCCATGAAAGCTAATCAGCTAATTACCATTCAGCCCTTTGTGGAGTAAATTGTGTGTGTAAGAGAAGAATAAACTCTACTGCAGTGCACTAAAGTGCTGTGGCCTGCAGGACTTGGGTTTACACACCAAGTCTACAGATCTTCATCTCATCATTTTATCATCTTCATCATCATCATCATCATCATTGTCATCTTGACATTGAACCTGTATTGTGATGTTCCTTTTTTCTCTTAAACAGATTTTTTTTTTCACTGTTTAAGTCAATAACTCTCAGTTAACCACATTCTAATATAGTCAATGTTTTTGACTGGTGCCTCTGTTAATACACAAGAGCCAAACAAAATACTCTTCCAGCCTACTGTAACATATCACATCCAACTAGTAAAGGACTTCAGGCCTTCTTTAGCTGAAACTAAATTCTGCAGATATCAAGAAACAGTGCTGGAATTCACTGCAGTAAACAAGTTGAGCTTAGATGGTTACATGAGCAATATCTTGCCAACAATACCTTTTTTACTGATCCAGGCCCAGATAAAGCCTTTTATTCTGATCATTGACTAGTATTAATGTTAGTAAAAGTGTAATGCACAACCATGGGAAATAAATAACTAAGTGCACAGTTTCTTATTTTTTTCTTTTAAAAATTACAGTAAAAACATCGGGGAATAACCCATCCAGTTTAATTAAATAATGCCCAGACTACTGTAATAATTAAATCTTAAAGGTGCTATGTGTAATAAATATCACAAATCTATATGTATATGTAATAAATATAATATATATAAAGGTGCTATATGTAATAAATCTTAAAGGTGCTATATGTAAATTTTCTATCTGTATATAACCATGCTGAATCATTTCCTTGAGCAATTGGTGTGTTAAGTTGTGTGTACGTTTGTCACGGGTCCATTATATCCTTGTAATAGAAATAAATAAATAAAAACTATGCAATTTTCTCCTGATGAGGAAATTTTATACAAGCCATTTCTCTCACTTTTCTTTCATTAAGGTACATTTTTGTTATTAAAGTGACAATTTTGTAGACACCACATAGCTTGTTGTTTGCTTGTTGTAGAGGAAAATAGAGGGAGAAATCCATTGTACACGTTGTTAATCTTATTCCTACAAAGTGCTCCTTTAAATTGAGGGGTCTATTTTTTTTATTTTAAGAGCAAAGTTAAGCCATGATTTATTATTTATTACTCAGTTAAACATCTTTACACTGTCTTCAAACTATGTGCAGTGGGGGAAAAAACAGTATTGATGAAACTATTCAGCTGAGCAAGTCAAATACAGGGGAACTGGCAGCATGTTGAATTACCGCTTTAAAGCACGGTGAAGACCTGTTAGTCTTCATGGTGGCACATCAAGAGAGAAGATAAATCTTACACTGCTGGTAATCCTGACCAAGAGCAAATAAATACAGTCAACCCCTTTCCTTATCCCTCTTGCTCTCTCTTTTATTTTCTCACAGCTGTTTCAAGGAAGAAAACAGGGGCTGCGGAAGTGTTTTGAGCTCATCAGAGGCAAAGGAGGAGAGGCACAAGAAGTGCTCCTCCCTGATGTCATGGAAAAAGTGTATCACCCAAACCCTTACAAAGAGTAAATATATCTTAATATATGCCATTGTTTGGCCAAATTGAGATACACAATCTTTTCTGTCTTTCATAGCATCTGAAAGTGCAGGTGAATTGTGAATGTTAAAATGGGCATTTTTCCCCAAGTTCTAGTTTAGATTAAGTTCCATGTGTTGACTGTAGAGTGCCATGTGGCATATTGTTTTTTTAAATCAGAAATACTATAAATCAAACAAGGACATAAGTTACTGACAGCAATGGCCTTCGATTTGATGTTCAGCTCAGTTCTTAGTTGAATCTTTCATGTCTAGTTTGCAGCATAATTTGCAAAGTGCTACTAAAAACCTCCATCTTCAGCTTCTATCTTGAAAAATGTCTTTACCAAATGCTATAGTCACTAACAATGAAAAAAAGGCAGCAAGGAGCAAGGGCCAATTAAGAATGTGCAAATATGATTTAAGCTGACTTGTCCCTATTTTTCTTTGATCCAACCATGATCCACCGTCAGCATTTCTTAATGAATTATACCTTAAAGAAAAAACCTCAAATCACCACAGTCCACCACAGGCTCCTTAAGGCAGAGACCCTGCTCACCTGTGGGCTGTTTGCCCCCTGCTTCAACCTGGGGCAGTGGCTGGCTTGTGGGAGTGCTGTGTACTTTCCAGAGGCGTTAGTCATCCCCTAGGCCCTTTCATTCTGTCACCTCAGGACTCCTCCTGAAAAATCCCCACCAGGAAGTGTCAACAAGTACACCGCCACGGTGCCCGAGGGCTCCTGAAACACTGCTCACACAATTATCTTTTACTGTCCCTATTAGACATGTTGCTGTTTTTCAAGTACTACAAGTTATTCCATTACAATAATAAAACTGACAATGTGTAAATTTATGATTTGTGCACTGAATTCATAATTTGTGTATAACATTTATTGTTTAAATGTATACATAAATAAGCCTTTATTTATTTATATATGCATTGTGTAGTCATTGGGAAGCCAAGTTTCTTCTTTTCTTTGAAAAGCACCACGGGACAAACCCAGGGTTGCGTGCTTTGTGTACATCAGCACTGCTCGGGGAACTGTCGGACAATGTGTGTGCGTACGGGTATGAGTCACTGTGTACTGCAGTCTGCTAATTGGCTGATCTAGGCAGGGTTATTTTAAGCAGGTATAAAGTTCAGGTGGCTTCCTTTAGTCAACCTAAATGCTCCTAGTTAGAGTGTGCTGTTTTCCCCCATTTACTCGTAGATGAATTTTTCACAGAGAATTAGAGTAAAGCCGGCCATACAAGACAGGATTTTCTGTCTGATTTTATCCCTGATTTGCCTTTCCTAACGAATTTTCTAAATCAGAAGCAAATTTCCACATCTGCAGCTCAAGCGGGAACAAGATGAAAAGATGATCTGATGATCTGAATTTAAGGTTTCAGTGGCTCATAAAAAACAAGGGGGGAAAATCATGAGGAAATAAAATTATTAATATTTATATATTTATCCGCACAACAGAAATTTGCTTTTCAGAACCTTTAAATTCTTTGAAATAAAATGACTACTTAGTATCAGTCACACTCATTTATTACTAGGGCAGTAAAAGGTTTGCATGTTTTCACATACCAATACCTACTGTAGATTTCTTCTTATGAAACAATAAACCGTTGAAGTGAATTAATTAGAAACGTGTGTGCCGATCAGTAGTGTGCATTGTTAGACTGTTTAAAGGGAGGACTGTGTGAATAAGTGAGCATGTAGCGATCAGTCTCTATGGCGTGAGTCATCACATTCTGTTACCAGACTGAATACACAGCATCCGCCATATTTCAACACCATGACATTTTAATCTCCTTTCAGTAAAAGTAACATTTCAAATCATGACAAATAGTATCTCAAACCTAAAAGCTGTTCAGTGATGAAGTTAAATAGAATAGAATAGAATGCTCCTTTATTTTCACATATACATATACAAGTACAGTACAGTAAATGGCTAAATGGTTATCAAAGAGTTTTTTTTTCCTTTTTAGTTTCAGATTTAAGGTATAAAACACAAGGATGGACTTTAGATTTAAGGTGGCTTGTCCAGTTTCTAGGCTTTGTGATTGTGATCTCTAAACTAAGAAGAAGACAGACTTTGTCTTTTTATACACATGCATTTGAACAAAATACTGGACCAATGCATAGAGGTGTTGTTCCAGTCCATTGTTAATCAGGGATCTGGTCCTTCTGGCCAACTTTGCTAATCTCCCCCCAGAGACAGAGAGCAGTGACAGATAACACACGCAAAGCTGCAGTCACCATAACCAGCCCAAAACAAAGCAGTCTAGTCAGCACATTCAAGTCAAGTCAATGTTTATATTCATCCCACACGTACACACGTATACAGTGGGACCAAATATGCCAGGCAACACAGAGGCAGGAGCAATGTACCAAACTACAACTTCAGTATAATGACAAATACAGAACAATACAATAAATACACAAGGCAGAATGGGTACATACACAGTACAGGAGCACTACACTACAGAAGAAGAACCAGAAAAATCTACACAGCATAAGTGTGCAAAGCTAAGCAGGCTGACTGTGCAAATTACATGCAATTGTAAACCATCACACGTAACAGCCCAATGATTCTGTGCACAAGCCCCGTCCCAGACTGCATCCAAACCACTATGAAGAACACTATCTTTGCGTCAAACAAACTACCTCAGAAACAAGTCAGCCTCCACTATGATTATTGTTTCAGGACAGATACGACCAGCACAGGAACACTGTCACAACTGTACCGTGCCTCTGGGTGCCGCATCAGCATGTTAACTCTCTCTCAGGTTCAACTCTTATGATTCAATGCTAGTTGTGATTGATTCAAAGTTACATAACAAAGAGCAGGGAAATAAAAGAAACACACAGGCACACAATGTTCAACGAGTACTATTACCCCTAAGCTGAAGAAGCAGCCCTTGTGTTGACCTCCAGGGATGAGTCAGACACCCAGGACAGGGAATGAGAATGAGACTCTCTGGGACATGCATGGTAGTTAGCATTGTTTCATTATGTCCTTATACTCACCTAACCCAATGGATGATCAATGCATTTACAGTTTAGTACGCTAGGTTTTTATTAAGAATGCTAGTAAGTAGGTAAGTAAGCAAGTAATTAAATAAATCAATAAATGCTAATCAGGTGTCACACACAGAACTATCTGTGACTCAACATTACTACACAATGCTATTGTTACAGGGGTTAGCTGAAAGATAGTCTCGCGAGGCAGACCTCCAGCTTTCACTAGAGAGACTGGTACGTTTCGTCACTAAATCCGAAAAGCTAATTGTGGCACTGTGTTCAGAAGTTTGTTTTCCCATTCAAATTTCCAATTCCCATTTCCGGTGTATGGAAGTGCGTATACACAGTGCGGATAGCCAATCAGATTGCAACCTTTAAGATTCTGAAGCTTGTGGCCAGCTAAGTGTACAAAAGATATCAGATGTTCTGTAAGCCCTGGACGGAGTGTCTGAGGTTGAAACAACCTGAAAGATGTCTACAACTTGGTCTTCTTGTGAGCAACTGAGATATCAATAAATTATCCTGGATTAAAATTAAGATATATCAAAGATGCCTATTCCTTCTTCAGAACATCAACCTCCTTCATGCTGTGTTTAATTCCACCACTAAGACGCCTATCTCAGATTCCCAGATTGTGCCTTGTTTGCTCCTCATTGGCTGGGCAACATGCTCATGATATGAAGAACCCATCCCAATCTTGCATGAAAATCAGAGGAATATTAACATGCGAAAGTGATGTAGTTGGATTTTATATGAACAGAGTCATAAGGAAAACTATGAATCTCTTCATGCTACACTCTTAAAAAGAAAGTGAAGTCTAGAAAACTAAAGGGGTATTTAGTTTGTCCCTCTGGAGGAAACCTTAAAGGTTCTATGTAGAACCCTACAACAGAGTGTTTCTCTTTCAGAGAGGAGTTCCAATTAGAACCACTGTAGGAAGCTAAGAACCCCTTCTGATTCAAAGAACCCTTAAGGAACCCTTTTTTCTAAGAGTGTACTCACTTCCACCCATATGTGACATACTGTAATGTCTAAATAGGACAAAAAAATGTTTTGTTTCATCTATCAAATTGAAAATGTTGTGCATGTGGTCATGGGCTTTGCTACAGCTCAATAGCATATTTTAACCCTATACCCTTTACTCTTAGGAAAAAAAAGTATAGCTGGTTTGTGCAAATTCAGTTTCAATTCATGAAAAACAGTTTGGTGAGAACAATAAGTATAGTGGTGGATGTTTAAATGCCTCCAGTGTTGCAAGTGTCTAATTCTTCCATTGTGCCTGGAGCAGTGTGTGAAGAAGGGGGAGGGAGTGTGGGGGGGGGTTGGGAAGTTTAGGGAGAGCTGAGTGAAGTGCAGCAGCACCTGATTGCATGACTTTTGTTTACACAGCGCTGGACAAAGCCATGAGGAGGGAGAGCAGCGGCAGCTCAACATGTCAGGGCGTGTAACTGTCGCCCCGGGCACTGAGCACTCTCACTGGGGCCCAGACAGTTTCTCTCTTCTCTCTCCATTTTTCTGTGTCCCACTGTCTGTCTCTTTCTCTCCCTATGTCTCTCTTGTTCTCTCTCTAACTACCGCCATTTTTGGACGTGAATAAACAAAAGGCAGACTACTGTCTCAGGATAATGACCTCAGTCAGCCCAATAAAAAGCAGGAGGCAGGACAGGGGTTACTTGTCATGAGTCGTCATGGTGTGGTTGGTGATTATGATCTTATGGGTGAATGTAAATGTCATTGGTCCTGTACCGGCAAGGGATTAAGCAGAAACTTAATCAGAAAAACATGTACACTCACACCCAAAACTCAAAATCCCTCCCCTTGACTGCACAGAAACTCAAATAAAGTACTGCACAAATAATTAGCATGCAAATGAAAGTCCACAGCCTGTTTGAATTATATTCTTTGCCACTGAGCCATGCCCAAACATCTTTGTTTTTTCATGAAGTAAACTGGAGCAGAAGCAAATGAGGCAAATCATAGATAGACACCCTAGAGGCAGAAAGACTGTTTTAAAATACATGTCATTTTGATTGTCTGTCAACTCTCGGTGCCTTTAGTCAACACACACACCGTTGACTGAGGTCGTGTATGGACAGGGTTAATATCTCAGGATGTGTCTCAATGCCATGAGTCACCTCAGTCACGTTTTGTGAGGTGGGTTTCAGCGGTCTGTAAACAGATAGTCATCATATCTGTATCCCACGTGCTTCGGCTCCTAGACGTCTGTCTGACATTTGTTTTTTCCCCTTCACCTCTGTGAGGATTCATGCACACAAAGGGATCGCCGTGACACACTGACGCTTACAATCAGAAGATAAGATCCCTATTATGGTACAAGCCCGATTCTACCTGCCAGAATCACAGGCATCAGGCTTAGGGTTGCCAGTTTAGTGGCACAAATAAAATGAGACAGATGAGGAACAGTTACCATGCAGCAGCGTGCAATAGTCACGCAGCCTAGGAAGTCACACAACTTCCTGTGTTTTTTTTTTGTTTTTTTGCTGAGTCATGGGAACACACAACGGGAGGGGTCAGGTAAAGACGAGTGACCACAACTCACATCCAGGGCCTATTCTTCCTTATTGTTTCTGATTTAGGCTCACGCACTGACGCAGTGGTTTTAGATGTGTAACAGAGGGATAGGCTCTTCTCTCCAGTACATTTGTGGCAAATTGGCCTGCCGTGTCAGTGTTACATAAAAGAAATGAAGTGTCTGATGAAATGTATATGTAATACTACTGTGACGCAACAGAGATACTTGAGGGAAAAGCTTCATTTTCTTGCATATGCTTAAGCATGTATTTTTTTTATCTGACTGTTGCTGACAGCTGCTTCGCTGCTCAACTGTCAATCAACTGTTTTTTTTCCTATTGACCAATAATTTTACAGAGAGAGGAAAAAGGGAACCTTACACATTTTAGGGTGGACATGGACAAATGCATTTTAAGTTATGTTCAGAAAGTAATGATGAATCTGAAACCAAACTATCTTGAGTAGTCTTTTGACATATTAGTCTTTAAATTACCCAAGTAAGTTCTGAAGGCTGCTTTTACTTCTACCTGAAACTGTAAAATAAGAATACTTTCACTTGAGTGTGGTTTTGGACTACTCTACCCACCCAACAAAAATTTCCATCTATACATGAATTGATTTGTTTTTATGACCGAACCATGATGATTTTGAGTGTGTGTCATTTCAGGGACATTAGCCCTGGGTTTTCCCGTAGATGACAGGCCACCAAGATATGCCGAGTTGCTAACCTAAAGCCACTTCCTAATTTTTATTTTAGATTTTGCGTCAAACCCAGTGAGGAGACAAGCAGCGACTCATGAAGCCTGCTGTGAGATGCAGGTGATAATTTCATCAGATTTTTGAAAGCCAATCAAATCATTTTTGCAAGATCCGACCTATTGTTTCCAATGCAAAACAATTCAATTCTAAAATCCAATTATAGAAATAAACTTAAAAACCAAGAATGACATGGCTCAAGCAGGCGGTCAGGACAGCGTATGTATTGTGTTTAGCAATGCCCATGCAAAAATCTGTCCAGCACCTGATCTTAAAGGTACAAAATCAGAAAAGTCTGAGAATCCTCACAAATAAAAAATCACAATATCAAAAATCACTTTACTTAGCAGACCAATTGAAAGGAGGTTTGTCCCAAAATGTGAATACACGCTTCAGCCACTGCCTATTTGTAGACTTTTGTTTTTCAAACAGAGTGAGACATCAAGTTACACTTTTAACAGACTTTCACCTTCGCTGGAAACCTAGGACTGGCCACACTGTGAAAATAAATACTAATTTCTAGCAAATCATATGAACGTACAAAAAGTGGCAATTAAAATGTTAACTTTTCACTTAAAGTAATTGTACTAAATTGTACTTATAAGTATCATTATAAATTATGCACAACATGTACACTGTATATATACTGTATATGACTGTATAATGACTGTATAGAAATACGTATGTGTTTCCTAAAATATAAAGTCAAATTTACACAAAGCTGATATTCTGTGCCATCGTTTCTTCTGTCCAGAACTTCCAATTAAAGCGCTATTCAGGAATTGCTCAGGCTGTTGAATAATAACAACACCTCCGACAACTAAAAGTACATTGTATTAAAAGTAAAAATTCATTCTTGGTGCGTTTTGCAGTTCTCTCAAACTTTAACATGTTGCAACATGTCTCACCAATTTAAAAAAAAAAGTGTTAAAAAAAATTATTTAGTAAAGGTTTCCAAAAGTGCTATCAAGTACAAACACTAAAAAAGTACTTAAATACGCTGTTGTAGTGTACATATAGTAGAGTACTTATGGTCTAGCAAACCTGATTTCTAGCTTTCGCTAGAGAACGTGCACATTGTAAGTCCCCACTCCTGATGATCAGTAATGTTAAGAAAAAGAAAACAAATACGCTCTCAACAGAACCAGCAAAAACATACAAATGAAATTTGTTCAAATTAGCACCCATGGCCTCTAAAGACCTAGAATACCTGAACAACAGTCCCGAAGCAGTCAGCATAACAGATAAGAACCTGATTATCTGGTATAGTGAAGATACAGTATGTGCAGAATCTAACATATGAAATGGATTTCTACTAAAGCATACCCATGACGAGCCTCTCAAAACTGAGGTGGCCCGAGTTGACCTGCTCTGTGGTAATGACCCGACCTTTATCCATCCATCTCGAGACCAGCTCATACGTAAACACTTCAGCAATGCCACTCCTGATTATCGGACGATTTCTACAATACTTGTCTATGTTTCAAGAGCATGAACCTTTTTACACACGTTATACACTACAATTTTTTTTCAAATATGTATATGATGATACATATCATTATCACACTTACACATACATGTTGAAGGGTACAATTGGAGCTGTGTAACAATTTGGTAAACGGGTTTTTTCATGTTTGCACAATATGACCCATGGAAACCTGGTATTAACAGATATGATGCATGTTATGACCTTAAATGAACTTGTTTACTGTGTATGACATAACTTGTATGGAGCCATGGCTGTAAAAACAGCTTGTTATTGTACTGTAGATATTGATATTTGTCCGAGAGATTAATTTACCTTGTAATTGTAGAGGCATAACACAAAAGCGCCTAATATACTGTACTGTGCAACAATCTTTTTTTAATTCATTAAAATAAAATTTTTTAAATACCTTTTGCCTTAGATGTTTATTTTATGTCTTCTGCACTATTGTGTCAGTAGAAAAGAGTACATTTTAGATTTCCAAACAAAGAAAAGTAATTAAAGAAAGTAACACATTAAATAATAAACCAGATAAAACATTAAAGTTGTCTGGTACCTGCAGAGACAGAAGCAAGTGAGAGCCAAAGTCTGCAGAAGAACTGTAGCGAGTCCTCCAAGATTCTTGGAACAACCTACCAGCCGATTTCCTTATAAAACTGCACAGCAGTGTGCCTAAGAGAATTGATGCCGTTTAAAAGGAAAAGGCTGCTCACACCAAAAATTTATTTGATTTAGTTTTTTACTGTTTACCGCTCTTTATAGTAATTTTTTTATATTTAGAAACGTTTTACTTCATTATTTTGAAAGCACCTTCGTTTTACAGAATTTCTTTACATGTGCCTTTACATGAGACATTTGCACAGTACAGTAGTTTGAAAATGCATATAGACAGCAGTTTTTGGACAGGGCATGCTAATATTTTACATATGTGATGTAAACAGGATATTTGTATCAATATTATATAAAAAAAACAATATTAACTTGCAGCTGCGAGCTCAGCATGATGTGGGCGTAGGTGTGTGTGCGTGTGAGAGAGAGAGAGAGAGAGAGAGTGACATTTGAAAACGTTACATGCGTCCTCACAGAGTCTGGGAATGCATAGTGTTCGTCTAAACCACAGCTCAACCACTCTGCTCTCAACTGGCAGACAAGTAGGAGGACACATCAAATGTAAACACATCGTTAAAACAAACACTTTCAGGTCCCAATGCCGACCACAGAAAGAGACAAATGTCACGCCGATCATGTTTTTCAGGGTAGTATTTATTGCAGCCAATTAGTTTCTTACATTACTCAACTTCAGTTATCAGTGGTATCAGGATTATCAGTGTTTCACATCCACTCATCATATTCACCATCTTCAGTATCTATTGCTTAACTATACACTTCCACGTGAATTTATTAGAGACATCAAAACAGTAGATGCTGCATAGGGATCCAAAACGTGGATACCTGAGACGACGTGGTCCACCGTTTCATTAAATGGCTGTGGCTGATCAGGTCTTCCTCTGGTGACCTGTGCAAAAGAAAACACACTTCGGTTAATAGTTCTCGATGAGTAGCTTCGCACTGCAGCAGTCATTATTAAAGGAGACTACGGGAGTGGCTGGCCTCGAGCCGTAGCACCTGTCTGCAGTCATTTCCCTCTGTGCTATAGACATGGCTGTAATAGCAGGGCTGAGGTTTCACAGCCTTAGGTGCTACCCTCAGCTGTCCAGGTTTCTTTTTTCCTGTTTGCTTTTCTTTCTCCTCCTTATCGACAACAAATCATGAGAAAGAGCAGTCGTTTTGGTCTATCATTCTGGAGTCATAAAATCAGACTTTCAGTTATGAAACAAATTTGAGCTGTCCTAATGCATTTTTTGGGCTTACTTACCGAGACTATATTGCATTATTAAAATACAATGCATTGTATGCAAAATACAATGAATTTTTGTTATCAATAACAAAAATTCTTAACAATAATTGTCAGCATAGGCAATTTTTTCAAGCCTTGTGGCAGGTTATTCTTGAGTGAATACATGTTTTGCCTTAAAGCATATTGAATAATTACTGAATTTACTTTCAGTATTTTACTTGATCTTAATAACATAAGCAATATATTATATGTTATCCTGTCAAGCCATTTAAATATGCAAGAAACTTTGCACTACGTTCAGAATTGAAGCATACAAAACATGGCAGGTAGTAGCCATAATGCCACATACTTCTCTGCTGTTCCCCCTTGTACTAACTCATTAACACCACGCACGTTTATGGGTTATTGGCAACAATTTGTCAACAATAAGATCACATGCTGAAAACATGATTCATACAATTTATTAGACTCAGAAAAAAAGAATAAAGGTAAACATTTCTGTGGTGGCAAATTAAACAGAATATATATCTAAAGTTAGGATATACTGTAGAAATGGGGTGGAGAAGGTTAGGAAAGATACAGCAGGCAGCCAAAGGACCTTTTTCAGGACCTGGTAGGAAACTTGACACTGCAATCAAGAGTGCTTGGATACTTTAACACACACACACACACACAAACCTAAAAAGGCCCAAACCCCCAGAGTGTGTGTCTGTGTGCCCACACAAAGACACTGTGCACGTACACAACAGAAGCACATTCAAATGACCAAAACTCTCTAATTCACCCAAAACAATTCACAAAATCTTCCTAGATCCAATGTGTGCCTTTCGCTGTATAATGTACCCTATTCCTTATTCCTAATTGAAAATGAGTTTAGCTGAGGTCAAGTTAGAGGTATAATGTTCATAGTTAATGTCTTAATCTATTACAACATAAAATAATAAAAAATAAATCGTGAAAGAGAAGTTATTTTGTTGCACTCCCTCCTGACTGCTTGATTAAGAGATGTAAGACTGAAATGGCATGACATGTAAATAGATTTTTCAGTTAGAACACAAATTCAAACCGTTTTAGTGCATTTCGAGTTTATTTAGGCTACAATATACAACAGCGTTGCCTGTGTTATTTTTAATTGTGTGTCGAAAAGTAAACAATTTCCTTGTTTACTCTCAAGATTGAGTCTCAAGATTGACAGCTCCAAAGGTCCACAAACTCCATAAAATATTTTTTTGTAAAACCAGTCACAAATCCCTGAATTGGAGAGGCAATGTGGCCGAGATGACACAGCTCTACCATTTCAGCCTCTTCTCTCCTTCTCTCCAGATCAGGTGAACATGTCATGACAAACCTCTAAATCCTTACTGTTAACCAGCATGATTGAAGATACATATAAAAGGCGTTGATAAATACAATCATAATGGTCAGTGTGTTATACTTCATTCTGGGGCCATTAATATACAGACGACCTGTGTCTTCAAGCACATCTGTCACTCTGATTGACTTAAAGGGAGAACGACAAGAAAGGAAAAGGGTCATTAATCTTATGCGGTAAATTTTGAGTGGGTACATAAATGATACATACATGTGTCTTTGTAGATATCATTCTGTCACACAGAGCGATTGTGCATCACCAGCTTATGGTATTTTATTATAATAAGAATGCATGACAAAGTGATGACAAGGAACAGAGGCCGAACTAAAACCAGAACAAAATCACTTTAGATCACAATAACCACCGGCTCTCTTCAGCTGCTGTTTTGTGGCCTCATGAGCACACTTTTTCCACGGATGAGTGTCATGCTTTGTGTTCAAATAAAATATGCTATTTTATGACTATCAAATCCACAGTGTGAGGCTTTGGTCACATATCCATAGCATGTAGCAGGAAGTGTAATCAGTCACTGGGGCCGACGAGAGAGAGAGATGCACTGGATAAGACATGCAAGCTCTGGTAGAAAATCAGGAAATTAGAGTAGAGAATAAGATTTATGCTGTGTTATTAGTACAAACGAAATGCTACACTTGCTCGCCGCAATTACTGCTTGAGTTAGTCAGGCAATCTGAGAAACACAATACTGTTTCCTATTGACTGCGCTTCTCTCATTTGCCATAAACTACTATGCACATTACTGAATTATAAAAGAGTTTCAAGCTGAACATCACCAGCTACTTCAGACTGCAAAATCCCTCTTTAATGATAAGTGCAGACCTTCACCGAGGAGCATCACCAAGCTCAACTAAGTGCATTCATGTTCATTGGCCTATCAGAATGTTTTTGTCTGTTGAGGTCAGAGTTTATGTAGTCAAAAAGATCTTACAGTGAGTTTACATTTGTGTCTCTCCTTTTCTTAAACGGACTGGTGAGAGGGTTAAAAATATAGCACCTTCAAATGATAAACAAAACAGCCTTAAACAGGAAGTGGGAGGCTAATATCTGCGTTCCAACTAAGAACTAAGCTCAAAGATACAAATTAACATTTTAAAGCTGCACATGGTCAATGCACAAACTTTGAATTAAAACATGATCCTAAGTGGTCAAATGTTCACAACGATTGATGTGGTGAAGGTAGCAAATTGCTATTTAAAGAAGACATAATCTTAACCAAGATATAATAACAATACAATTTTAAAAATACGTACTTGTTCCCTTTTTTTTACCTGAATGGCTCAGACAAGATCACATATAAAAACAGAATTGGACTTCTACAATAATTTGTGAGAACCCATGTAAAATGTGCAGGAATACATTCTATACAATATATTAAAATTGATGGTGAGCATATCAATATATATTTTAAGTCATATATATTTGACTCAAGTCACAGACCTGCAGTTAAGATACAATTAGGGTCTGACTTCAAAATGACAACATACATTAAAATAACTACTGTAACTGTCAATAAAATTAAAACCTGTAAATAACATAACACTGTAATACCAAGCTGAGAGTAAAAAACAACTGTCAACTACTGACATGTAAACCTCACCAAGGAACCCATCACTAGTACCTCATTCAAATCCTTGTGATAAATGTGACTATTAAACCACATTAGTATCCCTCACATCTTAATCACACTATCAGAAAAAAAAATGATTCACAAATCCATGTATCTGCCCACACTAATGTTCAGCTTTATCAGACCTGACACTGACAACACAGAAATATTAGATATGTCACTATGTCAGGTAAAAAAAAAAAACTCAAGTGTAAAATATGCAAAAAGAGAAATCATACAGTTGAATTCATTTTCAGTGTGCAAAAAAATGGCAGAAAAGTGTATGGCCTGAAAAAAAAACATTGCTTCGTGTCTCTCTCTCTCTCTCTCACACACACACACACACACACACACTAAGCATTTATTCCATAATATGTGTATACAGTACATATGGTCATTGTGGAGGATAGAAGATTAGCAGTAGGAGGCTGCAAAGACATGGCTCTGTAGCAGGCTCTGGGCCAGGAACTAAGTAAATCAATAGGTTGACATTAGGAACACACATAGGACTAAATCAGATAAACATCATAACCTCCTGCTCTCCACCCTCCCTCTCAGAGGCCAGTAGGAGAATTATTCACATATGTTATTTACAGTAAAACTACAGATTAAGGTACATACAGATTACAAAGTACAGTACATAGGGCCCTATTTACGTCATCCTAACGCAACCAGAAAAATAGGGCATAAGATCACAGCATTGGTGAGTGTGGATATAGCAGACATATTTGTGGTATTTTCATTACCATTGCCACAGGCAGCAACCTGGCACAGAGCATCTTAATTGTAAAAAGGGTTGGGTTAGAAGGAATACATTATCAAGAGGTGTGGTTAGGTGTGCTTCTGCAATATCCAATTAAATAAGCTTCTCTTTTTCCCCACCAGCAGACAGTGACATTTTCATAATGACATACGATTAGATTTCACTTATAGATTTCACATAGATATTTTAGTGGTAGAAATAACTGGCTGGCTGATATTACTTACAAAACGTTTTCTGTCTTTCCATGCACCTTTAAGAATGTTTACTGACAATTGTGAGCCTCTAGGACAGCGTTTAAAGTTTGGCAAGTCTGGTATTTAATTAATTTTGTTATACATTCTATTGATTCTGTTAATTACATAATGTTCCATGCATAATTATGCATCTGATTCACATTTAGTAGCCACAACTTTGTTTGTTCTTATTTGTTACAGATAAAACAATTCAGTGAGTTATATTTAGTTAGTAGTTGGATAAAGTAGCCTATTTATGTTGCAGTGAGATGACATCAATAGTGTGCATCCACAATACCGGGCTGTAAGAAATGGGACAGGACTTCGCTTGAAGTCAGAAAAATACTGTTTTTGAATTGTATTTGAACTAAAAGGGAGTCCTGATATGCAGTAACATAAGTGCAGTTTTGGACCAAAGTGGTTTAAAAAATCCCACTGTGCCAGCAGATTTTGAATGTCATACCCCGTAAAGTGCCACATCAGTGCAGGCATGTTTATTTCTGGAAAGAAATGGCTTACATCTAACCAAATTAGCAATATATCATCATTATACCACTAAGTTATGCTTCTGCCTGAACAAAAATAGAGCTCATAGTGATTACGCTCTCCACTGCTGTATTCAGCTTTACACAGTATTAATACATATGACACATTTTAAAAGGAGTATTTTTGCGATCTATGTATGTATGTATGTGTGTGTGTGTGCATGGGCATATAAAGCATACAAGCACAGATGTATACATGTATGATGTGTCAAATTTTTGCATATATTTTCTTTTTTTGTTCCTATATTGTTGGCAATGGAAAGTGGTTTAGAGAGAAACGAGGTCGTGAGCTAGACAGGGAGAGAGAGGGAGAGCAAGGAAACAGTAGGCGGTTGAACTGGGTTGTGTTTTAGGTCAGGGCCTCATATGGCAAGTTGGAGAGTTTGTCAGCTAATGTGCTACGATGGTCGACAGCGTCATGACTCTAGAGGATGCCTTCACATTCATAAACATGCCACACTTAGAGAGAAGACACAAAGCCACTGTGCAGCAGCTAAGACACCCTCAGTGCCAAAGCGGAGCTGCTCGGAAAAATCCCAGCAATCCCCTGTTATGAGGGATGGCCACAATAATGTTATTGGTACCGATAGCAATAAAAGCTATTCCATGCAGACACAGAGAACATAAATCAGTCAAACTCACACTAACGTAATTTATCACATCTTCAACATAAGGGAGGGGGAAAAGGCTGCAATGTCTTCTGGTGTGTGATAGCTGTTTTAGGCTAGTAAAAAAGCTGGAGTGTGTTGTGGAATGCTCTGTGTGGGCCAGTAAAGCTGGAAAGCAGCCTAAGCACTGATCCGGGGACTTTTCCATCAGCACTCAGGCTCCGTTCTCAGGCCCAGCAAGGCACGACGTCTCTGCTGACAGGTGTCCAGACTTCACCCCACCAATTAACATTTGGAAAGGATTAATCAGCTTCCGTTCAGAGCCCAGTTTTAATGAGTCTGAGTGCGCCTTCAGCCAGATGTCCTCCTCTATAGGTATCTATGAGAGCCTGTTGGTTTAATTAATTATTGATGTCTTAATGCCTCCCGCTGTGCAAGTCTCAATCACTAGTGAGCCGTAAGCACCAGCAACCAGTGCTACACTCCAAATATACACATGCACATACACTTGCACACAAGTACACGTATATGCACATATCAAACTTAACCTGACCTCTGGCTATTTTAAATATGAACTGATAATGTTCACTTACATAAATTATACACAATCCTTCTTTCATTGGTTATGTAGTGGAATTAAAAAGACATGCTATTTTGTAAGGCTGAAATCATGTTATCAAAAATAGAGCAACTAATTAATTTTGGTACGGTAGTCGCCGTTGTGAGTTTGAATCTTGATGATGGCACAGATGTCCGTGGCCGGAAATCTGATTAAGCATAATTGGCCCTGCTCTCGGGGTGGGAAGGATGGCATTTCTCCAGTCAATCAGAACAACACTAGCCAATCACCGGCATCCGGGATTGCTCTCTAGCTCTCTAGCAAAAGCTAGTGGTCTGTCGTGCGTTTGGGGAAAACTCACTAGTTGGTGGGAATCGGCAATGACTAAAATGGAAGAAAATGGGTGAAAATGGGGTGAAAAGAATGTGTAATCACTGTAAATCCTGGCATGGTGGGTTCATTATATTCTGGCTGGATGGAGATGGACAAAGAAGGGAGGTAAAGAGACCAAAAGAAATAAATGGATCAAATAATTTTTTTTATGATATCATACAGCATGCTGAAATGTGAATATGTCTCTATACTACTCCACATGCTGTTCTAGTCTGAGTGAATGTGCAGACTTACTCAGATCCAATTTAAATCAAGACCGTAATAATGAAAATGGTACCCAGAGAGCATACATGCTTTGTGATTCCCATTTTCACTGTTTCATATGGCTCTTCATTTGTACCTTCTCTTCTCCTCTCAGCTCAGTTCAGTACCTCTTAAGTTTTATGTTTAGTGCACATATACTCTTTCACCCTGTTTGTGTAAGTCTGTGTGTAAGTTTGTAGAGGTTGGGGATGAAAAATGACGCAATGCAACAGAAGCATTTCCGTGTTTGCAGGTTCTCGCGCATGTGTTTAATCACACTTAATAATGTATCTACAGTGTCTGCTTGCACACAGATAAATGGGAACACATGCTGAGGTGCAGGAGATATTTATCAGGAAGAACGAAAAAAATGCAAACTCAAGCACTTTGCTCTCCTCCTGCCCTGCTCTTTGGGAAGAACAAAATTATAAGCAGCAGGTCAAATGGTCAGCTCAGAGGTACTAAATGATTGAGTTGTGTTGCCATAAAACAGGCCCCACTCATTCCTTCATCCCCTTTTTTGCCAAAACCTTCCAGTTAATCCCTGTTGAACACTTTGCATTTTTCATTAGATGAGATGGAAATGTACTTCAGGCCAGAAACAGTAGGGATATACTGGAACAATATTTTGACAAGTCAGAGTCAGAAAGAGAGAAAGTGAGAGAGAGAGACTGCACAAGAAAGCTCTTGCTTTTTTATCTACTTTAATTGTGTCCCTTTGACATAAACACATACAGCTGTTTATTTATTTAAAAATTTTTTTGCTGTGTGTTGCCCATAAAGCTGAAACCATCATGCAAGGTGCCACAGATTTGGCCACTGCAACTGGACAGAGTGCCAAGACCCAAAAAGGGTAAATGTATGTTCCCCCCAGCCGCCTGTGTCTTAGGCCTCACATAGTCGACTTAACTTCTAAATACTGAGTGTGAGCTTCAATCATGTAGTGTTATTGCAACGCTAATGCGCACAAGCATGGATTTGGTGTGGGAAGCCATATATCTGCACGGCTCCTGAATATGTATGCTCTGGAAAGAGAAAAGAGCGTCAGCTGAGACACTGAGGATTTGATGTTCAATAAAAGAGTAAGCCTTTGACATGAAATATGAGAGGAGCTAGCCTCAATATAAAAGAACCAGGGAGGGAATTAGGAATATGGAGAATTCTCTCAGATGTTCAATGTAGGGGGAATTATGAGAAGGAGAGTGATGTTATGAAAGTGAGAGAGAGAGAGAGTGATATATATATATATATATATATATATATATATATATAGAGCGAGAGAGAGAGAGAGAGAGAGAGAGAGAGAGAGAGAGAAAAGAATGAGAGATTCATAATAATGCATTTTATTTCTATAACTTTACAGAGGAGGAGTGAGATACAAAGAAGAATA
The DNA here is from genome assembly GCA_028565825.1 of Olivaichthys viedmensis. Taxonomy (NCBI): domain Eukaryota; kingdom Metazoa; phylum Chordata; class Actinopteri; order Siluriformes; family Diplomystidae; genus Olivaichthys; species Olivaichthys viedmensis. The sequence goes on along the minus strand of JAOUQW010000038.1, from coordinate 6,185,977 downwards.
AAAATCATGAGCCTAATATAAGGGCCCTTCCACATTTCCTGTGCATCATATAACCCTCATTCTAAACGAAGAGTGTTCCACAATATTTCCAGGCAACGTTTGAACCCTATGTGTAACAGTAAGTCTAAGCCAAGTACAACTTTTTGAGCTAGGTCTATATATATATCTCATAAATCAAGATCTTGATGACAATGCGGTGGCTACAAATAAGTTAAAAGAGCACTAAGTGATTCAGTAAAGTATCTTACAACCTGACCTCTTAATGAAACATTACAGGCCACACATATCCCTTATGATTAAGAAAGCAAAGGAGGACAGAGACAGGGAGAAATGAAAAAGGTGCAGGAAGAATTACCCTTATATCTCTGTATATTGTTTTTGCATATGAGTTGTATGAACCCAGAAAATAATAGTTAAACTGCAGGGAGGCTTGTGAAGTAGCGGAGAGAGAGAAGGATTAGAGATGAGCTGGATAGAGGCTGGTTGAGTTCTGTCCAGTGATGATCTTTAAACCTGCAGAAAGCACAAGGCTCACAACATGCTTCAGGTTGGGGGAAAGTACCAATTTTACAGATGATTCCCATTGCAATTAAGATTTGGGCCTTATTGCTCCTGACACTGTAATTGTTATTTCAAATACAAATGAATAAATCATGCCAGTCTATTTAAGAATTAAAATCGGTCTCCACTGACAGTGCTTTAGACCTCTAGTGCTCAGCACAAGGGGATGTTTACCCAAACAGCTTTCTCAGTACATGTTCGCTCCAAGGACCCAAAACCATAAAGCAATATGAGTGATAGAGAAAAACATCGACAAGATTTTTCCCATGCCTTACCTTCTGAAACCACAATGCATTAAAACATTAATACATTAATACATACAACATTTCCATTCCCATATCTTTGTCATGATTTTTTTTTTAAATATTGATGAAATAAAAATAAAATAAAAACAAATAAAAACTTTAAAATCTCTTGAAAAGAGGGTAATGGGGTTCACATGTTACAACAAATTCTTGCAATAGACCAAACCATTCAGTTTTGTTTCTCTTTTTTGGTAAATGTACACAAAAATTCTTTAGGTAAAACAAAATACTGCCTACCTACACCAAAACTTTGTCCCAAATGTAAAGTAGGAGTGCGGGCAATACTATGGGGCTGCTTTGTCTGTGAC
>JAOUQW010000038.1:6172637-6184703 GCA_028565825.1 Olivaichthys viedmensis | reverse complement strand
TCCGTGATGAACGTATTAATATGAATGAGAGAGAGGTGCGGTATTCCGTGATGAACGTATTAATATGAATGAGAGAGAGGTGCGGTATTCCGTGATGAACGTATTAATATGAATGAGAGAGGGAGGTGCGCTATTCCGTGATGAATGCATTAATATGAATGAGAGAGAGAGGTGCGCTATTCCGTGATGAACGCATTAATATGAATGAGAGAGAGGTGCGGTATTCCGTGATGAACGCATTAATATGAATGAGAGAGAGGTGCGCTATTCCGTGATGAACGTATTAATATGAATGAGAGAGAGGTGCGGTATTCCGTGATGAACGCATTAATATGAGAGAGAGAGAGGTGCGCTATTCCGTGATGAATGCATTAATATGAATGAGAGAGAGAGGTGCGCTATTCCGTGATAAATATATTAATAGAAAGCTCTGTTTAAAAGGACAGAATGAATTGAATCAGTTTGATGTTAGCGGATTATATTACTACTCTCTCCCTCCACCTCCCTCCCTGATTGGAAAGGTGAGCTGTCAATCAGGCCACACCCACCTGCTGATTGGCCATGGTGTGGTACCACCAGAAGAGGCGTGTGGTGATGAAGTAGGCCACAACCACATCCACGGTGTAATGATCATGAGCCAACAGGATGCAGAAGATCCCACTGACACTCAAACTCAGACACGCCCAGTGATACAGCCAGAACCGCCGCGGAGAGTCTATACACACACACACACACACACACACACACACGCACGCACACGCACACGCACACACGCACACGCACACGCACACAGATATTAACGATTTCTGATTATACTTTAGAAACTGAATGAAAAGCCGAAGTAAACAAACGTTTATTGGCACATCGTGTATAACACTTGTGTGCAGGCTATTAAAAATTCTATATTTAACAGAAATTAAAAATCTATCTTTTTTTTTTAACTTTGTGCTATTCATCAACTTTCTGGCTATGAAAGATGTGTTAATTAATTTATTATTATTAAACGTCCATATTTGTAGCATGCATTATTATACCACTGTTTGTGTTTTTCAGTCGTGCGCTGGCTATGAGAGATGTTATAAATGTATTATAAATGTATGAAATATGTTTTATAAATGTATTATTATTATTAATAATAATATTTAAATTATTATAATATTACAATTATCTGATTTATAACCAAAAAAAGCTAAAGCTAAAATAAAAGCAGTCAAAAACAGAAAGTGGCTGTAAAGACAGATATTGCCACAAGGTGGCACAATTGACAATCGCACCCAAAAAGTGTTTGTGCGCGTGTGTACTCACACTCTTTAATAAAGAGGTACGTTAGCGTTAGCATGACGGTGTGTCCGCTGTACAGATAATCACCACACAGCGAGTGAGAGCCTGTGATGGACAAACCACCGCCTGAGAGCATCTTCATAATCCGTCTCATCTGAGCCTCCCAGTCACCAAACAGCTGTAACACACACACACACACACACACACACACACACACACACACACACACACCACAAGAATGGAGACATACAGGTTAAGACACATTCCTGGTCAACATGCCGCTGTAATTAGTGTCCTCAGGTCTTATGACGCTCCACATTCTTACTTTTTTCGACCAGGTTTATGTGATAGATATTGTGTTTGTTTTTAACCCCTTGAGTTCTTTGAATAAATATATAAATCTGAATAATAGTCTTTTTAATGACACCACTGTTAATCTGACTGTTAATTAATGAACCTCAGGGTGTGTATGATGATGATAAAGTAACTCAACGTCACTCTGGATCTGTTTCTGTATGCAATACGCGCACACACACACACGCGCACACACTGGGTTTGGTTTCCTGTTGAACAGGATGGTGATGAAGGCGTAGGAACTAATAATCAAGTGTGCAAGAGTGAGACAGTGAGTGTCCTCTATAAAGGGCAGAGTGAGTTATTTTGGCATTTCTACTAAACAGCACTTCTAACTATAATAACACACACACACACACACACACACACACACAGTCACTATCTCACTTTGATGGGCATTTGTTAAAGCTGAAAAGGTTAAAGATTTTTCCTATGAAACTGAGTGGGTTGTGAAAGAACATGTTTGAGAGTCAAATTTCCCCTGAGTGTCTCTAATATCATCTAAACCATCAGTTTCAAAATGACTTCAGGATTTATTTATATAAAAACAAATACAAGACACTTACATTTATCAATAAATGTTCAAACATTAACTTTGAAATTACAATTTCAAATAAGAGTTCACCCCCCCTCCGAAGATCACTATTTTTTTCCAGTTACAATAGTTAATTTAGTTCTCACTTGCTCCTACACAGCCAATTATTTATTAAGCTGCAGCAGCACATAACACTAAAATTAAACTGCACAATATTAATTCGGTGGTCAACAAAATTATATTCTAATATTGTAATGTTAATTTGGAAAGTGCTTTTGAGTTTATTTGTAAACTTCTTCAAACCATCTGAATTTATTTCTGAGTAAGCAACTTAGTAAGAGATAGAAATACAAATCTATTTATTTCTATGTGATGATGTGAAAACACACACACACATACACACACTGCAGTTCATGCTGCAGTTGTCTTTTAAAAAAAAAAATCTAAATTAGTCATTTAAAGGTGAAAGAAGCGCAGAGGTGTATGCCGGTGTGCCGTATACACGGGGCTGGTGATATAACACACCACAGCAGAGGAGGAAAAGCAACCACACACTAATGCTTCTTATTTCCTTCTTTATGGACCTTTCATACCAAATATTGTTTTGTTCTTGTTGTATCAGTATCACACAATTTTATTCAGTAATCTATTAGGATCTACAGTAACAAATGACTTCTTTCACAGATATTACTGCATATTATTGTGAAGCATCTTCTTTTACCTCTATCCAAAAACACAAAACATTAGGAAAAAGAGAATTATTCAGAGAATTTCAAAGCAATTCAAAGACATCCTGGTGTTCGTATAATGAGCGATTTTAATAATAAAAAGTAGAGTGAAATTCAATGTTCTGTTTTTGACTGGCTGCTGATAACTAGTTACACCTACACACCATCGCATCGACAATTAATACTGAAACTCTCACAGACAACAAAGATCAAACCTCCACGCGTGTCAACTAATCTTACTCATAGCTTCACAAACCGTACAATTTATTCACACAATTTTTGATAGTCACTACTGACCTAACTAGTAACTGTCGATTTAAAAAATAAAATAAAAAAAGCCAAATAGCTTCAAAACTGGATAACATACAATGCACTGTAACTGCCTGAAGAACATTACTACTAATTTCTACCTCTGTTGTGAAATGAGGTCTGACCTGAAAAAATATGATATGGTTAAAAAAAAAAAAAGCCTTTACATAAATGTTTAACCTTAAACTGCATCTGGATAACTAAGAAGATATTGCTTTGTATTGCTAAAATTAGCTGAGAATTTGACAGATTAAGGGACACAAGTAAACAACATTGTAAACAAACAAAATAAATAAAATTAGAAACAAACTAAATGAACAGTGTCCATTTTATGCAGCTTCTATTTCTGCTGTTTTTATGCGGGAGTGTTTTTGTGACTACCATTAACCTCTTACTGTTGTCTGTGCTCATAGCAGCAAGCAGCACACAACCACAGGTGGGAGTACTGATACACTTGGTGAGATACAAAACACACACACACACACACACACACACACACACACACACACACACCATTAGATATATGTAGACATACAGACATAAATGCTGAAAGTTGACTTTTGAAAAGCTCTCTTGTTAAGTGAAAGATACATCATGATGTGTTTTTTTTTAAAGCTCACCCGGGTCTTAGCACTTATATTCATAGCACTCATAATTAGTCCCTTTATAAAGAATATGTGAAATATTTCTGGTGATTATTACAGGGTATAAACTAACAGCACTGATTGTAACGCAGCCAGCTCAGGTTGGTTTTTTTAATTGTATAGGAAACATACACCCACCTCGTGGCTTTTGAGAGTCGACTAATGTTAGGTCAGCATGGTCAAAACAAAATGAAGTTTGTGATAAGCAAGAAGCCTCTAAACAAAATATCTGAGTAATCTGAAAATCCACATCCCTGTTAAATAAAGTGCCATCTGGTGAGTCAAATAAAAAGTATTTGTGGTCCAGAGTCTAGTAGTTGTCATGTGTATGGAGTTAATTAGTCATTGTATTAATAGCCTTATATTTTTTCCTAGCAATTGACAAATGCATTTTATTAGGTTTAATATGGAGCGCGCCTGTTTTCAACATCAACAACCACAAAACTGGGGTCAGTTAATACATTAGACATAAACTAGAAATAGTCTAAGAATGCAAATCAATAAAAATCAATATATAATAACTTTACCAACTAATTTAAACACCACCACATTACTCTATTTTCCACATCATACTGCAACCTCCTAATACCAAATAAAATTCACGCTGGACAGTAGATTGATGGCTAAGCTGATAAAACTTTACATATCAGTTTTATTTTTACGTCTGTGTGTGTATCCGAATATGCTGTTAACCTGGAGAGGTTCAAAGAATGTTTATCTTAACACAAAGACGGTGAACTTAAACATAAGCCAAATTACGCCCGAAAAACAAAACTGAGAAGGCTTGTGGTTTTCTCAAAAAAAAAAAAAAAAGGTCATGCATATTATTCAGGGCTGTGTAATATTTTGAGAAGGATTCAATATTTCTGTGTGACATTTACACATCCTATGCTTCTAGTTGGCATCTCAGCATTCAAATTCAACCCACGCTATCTCTTCCCTCACACACGCCTTTCGCATTGCTCATCCTGAAACAGTATTGTGACTGTTCATATTTCATTGAGCAATTGTCACTCAAAACTTTCTTTGTAAGTGAGCTTGAAAACCCTTTGCAAATTGCACTATTTAAATATGCCCATGAATATGGAACTGCATTGGATAAATTCGGCACCCACCTTTGTGGTATGTTATCTACGATTTGGCACAGCTACAGAAACCCATGCAGCGACTGGTGGAACTACTGCAGCTTGGCAAGAAAAAGGCTAAAGGTCACAGACAAACAAAATTACACAGGCCTGACTGAGAATCTGAAAGGTCTCTTTAAATAAAGGAGCCACTTTTCTATCCTTAAAGTACATTTGTGGCCAGAGACTTAAGAAAACTAATTTGATATGAGCATACGGGCAAAGTAAATGTAATACATTAATAACCAATCAGACGGAAGATTCACTGTGACAACCCTATAATTCTGTGTAATTGTATATGTGTCTGTTACTTTAACTATTCACACTTTTACTAACTGTGTAAAGTTTGTCATTCATGAAATTCAGTACATCAAATGACCCACATGTCACCCTCTTTCACAATCTACTATTACAAATGTGTATTTAGGGACACATCGAATTTAAGAACCCTTTTCACGAGAACTTGATTGGTGTTTCCATGTCATGACTTAAATAAGGTCCCTTGCTCAATTTCCTCATTCAAAGCAGAACAACCGGGCCATCTGTCCTCTTTTAAATACCATGGCATGGAAGTCCACTAGAGTTTCACTCTTCCTCCGCTATGTTTGAAGAGACGACTCATTCACATAGTCATTAATGTCACTCTGTTGTTTTCACTTGCCATTACATCTGAATATCAGACAAACCATGGCCTGATATTACAGCCTGCTTTACAACTAAAACAGAAAATGTCAAGCCCAGTAATGAAATGATAATGATATTATTGTATGTTTCAATTGTATGTATTCGATGTTTCTAACATGGCTCAAATTATGACAATGTTTTGTATTGTTTGAAAGATTTACAGAATGCTACCAAATGATACCACTTACATCATGAACACTGCACTTTTTTTGACACACAATAACTAAATCTTTTCACCACAGAATGTGCAGTAAATGTGAATAAGTGCTTAATTCACCATCATCTTCCTGTTTACACTGCGTCATACTCTAGTGCATCGTTATTTTCTATGCATTGACACATACAGGCTCCTTTCACATGCTTGTTAGTCATTGAGTTAGTCATACTGTAACCAAGCTTGCAAGACAAGTAGAGATAACAATTAACAATTTTCTGTTTATAACAACTTTAGGGTTACTTACTAAATTCAAATTCTGCAGGATTTATTTATTTTTTGCTTTTTGACAATATGTATCTATACCAGGGCTTTGTTTTGCTTTGTTCTGAAATCCTTGATAAAAGTTTCAAATGATCAGATATTTGAGCTATTCCATAATCTTAAATATTTTTTGCAATTAGATGTTTTACTGAAGTACAAACATACACTAGCCTTCAAAAGTTTGGAATCAATGTTTTCAATGATATAAACTCCATCTATAAAACGATTGTAATATGATTCTAGTGTTTATGTACTTTGGTTTCAAATCATTTGTAGAAAGCTATAATAGATTGGGTACAGAATAATGTCTCCAAAATGACTATGAAAGTTTTATAGCATCAAGAGTGATGTTAATATAAAAATTAATATCCATATTTTGGAAAGTGGTTAAATAATAGACTGGAATTATCTATGTACAGTAATTTCTCCCTTATCATTACATTTTTATCATTTCACTTTTAAAATAACTTTTTCCCAAAATACTATTAATACCAAACTAAACCTCTAAAATATATTTAGGTGTGGTTTATATTAGATCTACCACATTGTATAAGAGTTTAATCTATAGAATAATGACTGTTCATAAAATATGACAGATGATTCCAAACTTTTGAACACTAGTGTATATGTTTTTTTAAAAGATACTATATAAAGAAAACATAATTAGAAAGAAACCATGTGAGGTAAATATTATAAAAAATATTAATTATATTAATTTGATACACAGTTATTCAGTAGCCCAGTACAAACAGATTTTTTTGCGAGTGCAGCAAAAGACCTTGTTTTGACAATCATTCTGCCCAAAGAGGATAAATGTCAGAATGCTGGCATTAGGTACTGCATATGCACACCCCCACAGACACACACACACAGATAAAACACAGATAAACACACACTCACACGCCCTTCCTATACTTGAATGCACAGTGACACCCGAATAAAAACTAGTACAGAATAGAATGATTAACACACACAGACATAATGCACCTTCTGGTTACCCACAAGACGCAATCCAAATATCAGGAGACATAATAAATATCCTTAGTTCTAATCTGAAAGGTTCCTCAATCAACCAGGCAACTTTAATCAAGCCATATATTTTCAGACAGCCTTTCAAACTCATTCCTGCCAACGTCACTCATTATGAAAGCAGCGATCATCGCAGAGAGTAAAGCCCAGTAGACCAGTGCTACTTTCTGAATCTTGCATGATGGACAGAGAAAGAGATCAAACACAGAGAGAAAGATAACAGCAGAGAGAGAGAGAGAGAGAGAGGAAACTGTCTAAAACAGGTATTCGTGCTTATTTCTTTGAGCCTCATTGTCCAGCTTGTAACTGTTCGCATTAAGCCCGCTTTCTCTTCAAACCACAGTCCGAGGACAATTCTGATACAAACAAAGAGAAATATCCAGCCTTCATCTGTAAGGTCAACCTATACACCACAAAAGATCAATATTCCATGATATCAAAGGCACAAAAACCCACAGCCAGCATGGGCTTGGAAATTTATATCTAGTGTACTTTTCAAGTCATTTTTGTACACTCCCCAATGCACAGTGTAAGCTACATAATTTTCTGTCCAAATTTTAAAAAGTTTAGTGTCAAAAACAAAACAATGGCTAAATGTGTGATACCCATGTGATGTATTCAATGCAAATCAAATACAAATACATTTTTTATATAGATGAAAAGTAAACTCAAAGTTGTACACAAATCACACCAGCTGTATGAGTGATATGTCAAAAATAGGATTCAAATCTAAAATTATATTTACAGTATTATAAGATCATTTTAGTTATGTAGTTTAATTGGTATTTCACATGTATACATATTGTACATTTTTTATTATTTTAAAATAGGTCAAGCACAAAAAAAGAAGCACATAAGTAACTCATAGAAATCAAGCATTTCCTCAGTCATAATTAAGTCAATCTGAAGAACCAGCAAACTGAGGCTAAGAGCCTCATACACACTTTTTAAAGAGGCCTGAGAACTCCCGTTTTTTTATTTACTAAATACACACAAAAAAAATTCCAGTATTGAATTAACATGTAAATACAGACTAGATTTCGTAATTTTTTGTGTAGTTACATAGTTATATGTATGATATATATAAATGCTAATGATATTATATTATATGATATGGTGTTGTGTGTGTGCGTATGTTTGTGTGTGTGTGTAAATGTCCTCTTCGTAGGAAAACATCAAGCATTGGTTTAAAAGCACTAGATCAAGGCAATGCCTCCAAACCATACGAAATAGTTAGTATGTCAGTACAGTATGTGACCTGTCGAACAATAGGCCTACTGTTTAGTAGCCTACATTAGTATGCGGTTTAAGACGCGTTTCGGTTAACAATCAACATGTAAGACAATATGATATTCCTGTAACCAAAGAATTTAAACCTTTAACCCATGTTTTGTTCAGTTCAAAATGCCCCATTTTTTTTTTTTTTTTTACTTAAAATGCAAAAATACCATAAATACAATTTATTTCATTTTTAACGGCAATGTGCTGGGCTCAGATGATGGCAATCAATTTACATTACAGGGGATCGCCTATGTTCAGGTCATTTTGACTTAGAATAACAAGGCGAAATAAAAGTGATAAAAACAAGTGGTCTTTGTAAATATGAAAGAATTTTTTTTTTGTCCCCGTCACATTCATCTTGCATGTCACATCAGTGCATACACAGCTGCAATCAGGTGGCATGCGAAGGGTTTTTTGTGCCTATCCGTTTCCAAAAATACTGTTTATATTGGTAATGTCTGATATAGATCAGATGTAGTGAGTAATCTCAAATAAATGTTACAATTGCATTGCTATGAAATTGAAAGACATGTGCGAACAGTCGCCTACATTTCTTGCTAATTAGTGAGCAGAACAGAGGGTTAAACGTGCTACAGGTCCAAACGGAACCATAACAGCCTTCCTGTGAAAAAGGTCTTTAAAGAACTTGACTATAACCATAACACACGCCAGTAATTGATTGAAAGCAGCAGCTGAAGGTGTGTGGGTCTAATGCAGAGATTAAATATGACTACATATATATATATATATATATATATGTATAAAATAATCCCCAGTATTTTGAACACTATATACATCAATTTAAACAGGGTTCCCCTACAGAACCAGCATGCTGAGCAGGGTGTCTATTCACTCAGGGAAAAGTGGAACAACTTCATCGAGACGGATTTCTTTCTCTACTCGGCCCATTTAAGCGCTGCAAAATGTAGGATACTGTACCACAAACGCATATAAAGCTCTGCAGCAAGACAACCTACAATTAGCAAATTAAAGGTGATACGAGTCACTGCCGGTCGGCTCGCGCGAATGATTCACTGCCGGCCGGTCGGCTCGCGCGAATGATTCACTGAATACGTGTGGGAATATTTACACCAAAGCATTGCTCCAAAGTATTCAATCTATATAAAGGTTCTATGCACAAAAAAGGGGCAGAACCTTGCGATCACAGAACTGTCAGGTAGAGAACCTTAACCGCTCGAATATGTGGAATTATGCGGCCTTTCTTTTTCGCTACACGTTTCCCCTCAGCAGCTCTGGGATTTGACACCGAGTGAAGCTCGAACACAAGACGACATTTTTGCACAGTTGTCCAATTAAAAAACTAAACCCCTCTGTTTGCGACCAGGCACATCACAAGTGATTCGCTAATTGCAATGAATGACTATAATAATGACATGTGGTGCGCGGTAATGGAGCAGAGGGAGCAGAGGTTTGCACGTTGCACTGGCAGTCCGCCACATTTGCAGCTGCCGCACCTTAACGATCTCTTATTGGAGCCAAGTGGCAGGCGCGTGCGGGTTCGGGGCGATGGCTCACCGGTGGAGCGTTAAACTTGGGAACATTGAATGTTTCGTGCAGAACCCCCAGTGATGCGAGTCATGGAGAACGTGTGCCATGCGTGCGACTTTGCTGAGCTCCTAGAATTCGGGACGGCACGTGACGTGCTGGGCCCGACTCGGCACGTGACTCGGTCAACGCTGGGCCCGACTCGGCACGTGACTCGGTCAACGCTGGGCCCGAACTGGTCAAACGTTGAGAGCCTGTACGAAGCAAAGTCTTTTAACGTGGTCCATTAATGGGGCAACAAGACTGCGTAATAGTGACGGAGGAGGGTTCTCCAAGACTTTGGTGAGGAGAAAAGGACGCCGTGTCTGAGTGTTGTCTGTCGGAACAAACACAAACACAAACACACGATGTTCATTAGTTTAAACATGCTGCCCCCCTTTGGCAGGCAACGGTAGTGCAGCCTCAACCAGCACTGAAACAGCACCTACACACAAACCGTTTTAAAAGAACAACATCTGTCATGAGGGAATATTCTTGTGTACACTTTTGACAGGTCCAACATTTTCATGTGATGGCAAAAATGCAGAATTAAATCGACATGACACTACATGACAATACCAGAATATAACACTATATGACTCTGTATATTGTAATGCACCGTCACGTATGTTACCGTGCATCTAATGCAATCTACTTTAGTATGACAGATGGCTAAAGAATGCTAATAAGCCTTTACTAACCCCTAACCCCTACTTCAGTGACCCTAGTATATAAATCTCACAACTGTCTTCCTCTAAAAGTGAGTGTAATTTACGTTGCTTTGAGCGTTTTTACAATCACAAGCCCAATATGCAAGTACTTATGAAGAAACGCCCTATGCCAATTTAACTGTGACCAGTATAGAAATCATAAAGGTAAGATGTAGGAATAAAATTGTCATGTTTAGGGTGTACTTTGCAGAGGTGAGAATTTCGCAGGAGGACCAGTGATGGCTCACTGTAAACAAGAATCATGCTGCTCTTTTTTATTTATTTTAGTTCATAATACACCATATATATATATATACAATATAAAAAACGTGTGAATAAAAAAAGACAGAAAATGGTTTAGCATCAGTGATGGAAAAAGACCCCCCCCCCCCCAAAAAAGGCACAATGTAGTATGTTCGCATTTTAAAAATGGGCCACAATAATGTGAGAGTTTCATGTCTTTCTACGCACCTCTTGAATTTAGTCAGATGTGGTTACATTTAAAGCATTAGCTTTTTCAGTGCCAGAAACAGAATGTCTGTAAGTGATTTTATATGTGACAAAGCACAACGGTGAATATTTGAATATTTTAAATAGATATAGTAATTCTCAATAAATGACCACAGATTTAAGTAAACACAAATGTATCCACTTCCTGCTGATTAAATCTCTAGTCACAAATTATAGTGAAAAAATAATGTACAAAAGAACTAACACCAGACTAATTTAGGGCTTACTTTTTTTTTTTTTTTTTTTTTTATACATAAAGTACACTGTATGTCACCTTGCATTATGGTATAAGATGCTTTGTCGGCATCCAGCTAGTAGTCAATCAGTTTGTTCTTTGAGAGTTAAAAATATCCCACATTTATCAGCTTCTGGCAAATCAGCTAAGCATGTCCCTGAGGGGAAAACAAATTGAAACAAGCAACTGATCGCTTTGATAAATACACTTGACTAAATTATGTAGCATTTACTTGAATCAAAACTGGCAATTTAGATTGGTTCTATTGAAATGAGAGAAAAATTCATATGAATACCAGATCATAAGCAGAAATGGTTTGTTTGTTTTTTTCAAAAAGAAAAAAAAAATTCTAGTACAAAGGCATAATTCAGCATCATTTCTATATATAAAACACACCACTTCTAAGACACACAACTGTGTATGTGTGCTGAACAATGAAACACCTACTGAAGGTAAAGTATGTCATATCAGTGGTCTGTGTAAATCTTAATCAGCACATATTACCACTTTACTCTCATCTCATTACTCTATCCCGGTCCATTACAAACACTGCGGCATGACATTAAACAACGGAAGACAATCAGGACTGAAACACTAGACTAATTGGGGGAAACAAACG
>JAOUQW010000038.1:6127584-6147748 GCA_028565825.1 Olivaichthys viedmensis | reverse complement strand
ACTTGCACTCATATTATACACTATTTCACTTTTTTCTCTAGTTAGGTGATGTTGTATATTGTAACATATTGAACATTCTTGCACTTGGAGAAAATGCTGTGCACTTTCTTTGTATTTGTCAAAGATTCTGATTTGCGTTATGCAGTTTGAGTAAGAGCAATTAGAGTAAACTTTAATTGCTAAATAAACAGGGTGTAAAGGACTACGCAAATCAGTGCAATTTAGCCCATACCACAAACAACATAAAGCAACTTCGGGTGCGAGATCAGTTGCGATATGCACTGACCTGCCTCCTCCGAGAAAGAGCAGACCCAAGGCCATGTGGTGAGCCATATGGAATCCGTAGTTCATCTCGCCAAAAGTGCGTTTGTGCAGAAAACGGCAGAGCTGCAGCACCTTCAGGCTCCCTGAGCCGGCCATCACCATGGAAGTGGCCAGCAGCACCATGCTCAGACACGTCTGCAGGTTATACTGTCCCGACTGTTAGACACATACCACACAAAACCCTGAGAGGTCAGACAATACAACAATATATCATGAGGTCATTGAATTGACTAATTTCTCATTCTTTGAGATGCAACTTACAACTGTGGCTGTAGACGTTGTAGTGGTAGTGAGAGACTGCATGAAGTTTCGCGCAAACTTGTACTGTAAAAAAATGGGGGGGGACAATAAGTAATGAGGACAGTCAGAAATATTAAGGAACATGTTCTAACTGAGCAATTGACTGAAGGCAGTTAACTACCACGTAGTATGGTTCCTCTTACCAGGCAGTCAAAGGCATCGGAATTCGCAGATCCAGCAAATCTAAAGCCCACAGCCAGGCAGGCCCCGGCAATGATGTAATCACGAGCTTGTCTGAGCAGAGGAACATGTGGTTTTAGCAGAATTGCTTAAATTCAAGCATTTAATGATGTTAGTTACTGAAGACTGAAATTGAAAATACAGAAATTTTATTTTAAATCCAAAAAGCAGACCTTGATGAACCTCTTAAAATTGTTTAAAAATGCACTGAAAAAAATAAAATTAAAAATTTAATACCAATGACATAAACTTACACCAAGGTTTCCATGTTTAGATCCTCAGAAACTAGTGCTTCCTCCTGGAGTCCAATGTTCTCTTGGATGATCTGCCAAACAAACACACTTTTCAGTTTAATCTTCAGTTATAGTAATCATTATTATACAGGAGTGCTCATGTTAGGACACATCTTGAAAATATTTTACTTTAAGCTCACTATTTAAAAACCCAAGCCAATATCTGCCTAAAGGCACAGGGATAAAATAAAACAAAAATGTCAAGGATCTTGATCTTGACTGTAAACTAAATGTAAAGGTAACTCCTATTATGGGAGATTTACAACTCTATATATCCAACTGCAGTTTAATGTGTAGTGGACTGTACACTACACATTAGAGCAAAGTGTACAAAGAACCAAGGAGAACAAAGGAACTTCTGGAAGTCCATCAAGTATTGTCTTCAAAATATATATGTAATGGCACACTTGAAGACTTAACACGTTAAAATAATTTTCCCCACAGTCGCACGCTACGAGATTATACAAGTTCTCACAGCATTCTGCAATGGATACTGAATCAGCAAAAACAAATGAAAAAGATCCTGAACCATCAACAGCTGCAGAATGTTTAACTTAAGCAGCACAAGTTTGTAGCACAATCTGCAACACATGGCAGTGACCTGTTAGTTGCACAACGTTCTTTGGCCTTCCTGGTTGCAACAAAAATGGCTTTACACAGCTTTTCCCAGCAAAGTGCTAAAGTGTGACTTGCAAAACTTGCATTGCAAAATATCTTAGTGACCCCTTAACTTAACAAAGAAAGAGGAAGTTAGGCTGAGCCGCAGTGTAAAAGGTCCCATTTTTCTACCACAGAGCCAATCAGAGGGCCTACACAGTGGGAAGGCTGTTGAGCCATGCAAAGTATGTGTGTATAGTGTTTGTGTGCATCAGTGAAATATGTTGGTTTTGTACCTGAGGCACATTGCTAGTCACCCATTCCTCATTAGGCAGGATCTCATCCCACATGATGAGGCATCTGGCCAAAGTCTGAAGACACAACAGAGACAGAGATTCGGTCAGTACCCACTCATTGCTTCTGCTGTTAGGTCATCTTCCCCCTTTAGCTTTCTTCCTATACCCCTGAATGACCTGGTACTAGTTTGAATGAGTGTGTGCTGTTTACAAGATGTGCGTGTCTGATTCCAATTAAAACTTTAAAAGGAGGTGGTGAAATGGGCAGTGAGGAATAGTTAAACAGCTATATTTAGCTAGATTTAATTATTAAAAGAAGATACTATTAGAGGTGTGACTATTCCAGATGACTGTATACAATGATCTGAAATAAAAAAAGGAAATCTGAAATAGTTATATTATTAGTGTTATACCAATAGTAATTAGGTACAGCACGACACATAAAATATGCAAGAGTTTTAAAACAGGGTAGCTTTTTAAAGAACATACCATCAGAAGATCAGAGAATAAAAGCAACATTCCAGCAAATTCCCCAACCAAATAATGTAATTCTTGTACTGCTGCTGCAGTATTATACATCATTTAATATCATCCTTTGGGAAAATGTGAAGATACCAAGACATGCCACAAAATGTGATACTGGGTCAGACATTTGTCATACGGTAAATTTTTTATACCGTTTCACCCCTAAGTACTCTGATACTAGAGATAATCTTATGGTTAAATATTTCCACAAAACATTAAAAAAGACAAAAAAACAAAAATTTGATTCAGGCCAATAGGACGTGCTAAGGTGTGAAACATTTAGCGCTAAAAGGATGGCGTAAACCTTCGAGGCCTAATCTATCCATTACTCCCTCCCCGTCATTCATTCTCTTCCCCTCACCCTCAGCAGCAAAAACTCGGGTTTGATGAAGTCCAGTAGGAACATGGTGTCTGGGGCTTTCAACCAGTCAGCTATAGACCTGAAGGACCAAAGAGAGATAGAGGTGTGAACGTCATACAATCATTGACTGAAAAAGAACTTGGTCTCTTTTCCAGTGTGTACTAACAGCAGGCAAAGTTATTTTGGGCTAATGGAATTCTTCTGAAGGAAGAGTGGGAATTGCTTTGGGCTGGGTATAAAAGAGCAAAGAGAAAGACAGAAGAGAAAGCAAGAAAGAAAGTCAGACACTTGCCTGTTGTTGGTTTTTAGATAGATCATGGCAAGAGCCAAGGTGGCACCAGGGCAGGTCACATCCACATTTATTGTGTCACCTTCCTGAAATTAATCATTAATAGGTTTATTGGTGTATCTGATTTCCCAAAGGTGATATCTGAAACACTGTGTTGATGACACAGAATTAAATAATTGTTTATTCATCTTTTTCTGTCTTAATTTTGGCACCTTAATCTGGTAGCTAGGAGACTTGTGCTTCTCTCTGTTAATGCCGGTGTGTGTCCGCCGGTGTCCCCCCACCATGTACTGGTAGAGCTGCTCCGGTACATTCAGGTCAGTCATGCCGATCAGGTTACTGCCATGCTACAGGTAGAGGTGCTTAGTCGGCATGGGAAAAACGCAGCTTTCTAGCTCACACACATGCACACCTTTTTTTTCTGCAGCACAAAGCTCTGAGAACCTAAAAAGGCACTTTTGTTTGGACTCTTCCAAACAAATACTATCTTTGACAGAATTAGGAACTTTATCATTATCAAGTTTCATTTCAGTAATTATGATTTTGGTTGTGTCCTTGTCTATTTGGGGAAGATTCAATAAATTTTAATTTTTTTGCTTATGCCTTAAACATCTCTTAGTGAGAATAAGAAGACATTATAACTAACATTTTAATATTACATGATTTGAGAATCGCAAAATGGTGAAACTATGCTAAGCCTTCAAATTCCCTGTAGTGGACAAAGCTTTAAAACCCACACAAGTCAGGAACTTCAGTGTCAGTCTTCAGTGTACAAAACCACATGAAAGTTTTAGTTCAAGTGTAAGAGTTTTGGTTCTGGCAGGAAGGTTATCAGTATTAGCAATTCTCATGGTCACCTGACATGTGCTGATAAGCTGGTGTGGCAGGTGCCTTTCTAAGAAAACATAGTTTGCATGAAAGAAAACATTCTCAGCATAATTTGGCAACACTGACACACTCACCCCAAGGCAAACCATGCCAAGAGCCAGGCCTGCTGCTAGAGAATAGGACTCTCTGTCTGTGCAGTACTCCATTTCAGGACCAGGAGGACGGCCTGTGTAAAGACACACACACACACACACGTTAAGCACACTCACACGTTAAGCACACTCACATTCAGCCCATCAACTGAGCATGCACACACACACTTGCCTCTCACAACCAACCTGTATACTGAGCTTACTCCCTACCAATATCATCCAAACACCCACACACAAACACCTTTAAGCGCTCTTGCCTCTCATCTCCAACATATAAACAGAGCCTACTAGGGATGTCACTAACGATTATATTGGTAATTGAGTAATCTACCGATTAATTTGACGATTAATCAAGTAATCAGAAAAAAAAAAGAATTAAAAATTGACTTGAATGGCCAAACTGTAGAATTTAAAAACTGTAGAATTTCAAAGGACATGTTAATGTTACAATGGACATGGTATTAAGAAATGAACTGTTAAGTCTTGAAAAACGATTACAAATACAAACTCAAATTGTTTACACATAAAAAAAATAAAAAAATTTCCTCCGCTTAGTAATATGCTTAAATTCAGCGGGTCGTCTAGTCTGATCTGAGGTCGCGTTCGAAAAGAGTGCTGCGCGAAGGACTGGCTGAGGAAATGGAGCGTCTCATACATGCACGCTTTTCCCTTTCTCCCCACAGCGGTACGACGTCCCCCGACCTCAGCGTGGGCAGCCTGATCGGTGGGAACCCACCGGCAGCCGCGTGCTCCTCTCGCAAGAGAGAGGAGTCGGAAGGGGGCCGAACCGCCTCTCCCTACCCCGCCACTGCATCCGCACAAGTGACTGGAGCCGCTCGCGTAACGCGGTCGGACGGGAAGAAGAGAGGGGAGGGGGGAAAAACACAGCAAACCGGGGCACTGAAGCGAGGACGGAGACCGTCTGAGCGACCGTCAATCGATCAGGCGTGAGTGAAGAGGGAAGAGCCCAGCACCGAATCCCCCGTCACCACATGGGCGTGGAGAAATGTGGCGTATGAAGCTTCGAGGCGTAAAATCTTAATCGAGGATTTTTACTTTTCAAGGTACTCGAATAATCGTTTCAGCACTAGAGCCTACCTCTTACCGCCATCACCCAAACACACAACATTTGCACATAATACATCAATGACATACAACATTCATGCACACTGATGACATGTTGCACTGACCGATCTCTGCAAGCAGCACCTCCGCATTGTGCCGGTGTCTGGTGCCCTGGTACACTAGGCCGATGCCCACCACTGCTGCCACCTGCACGCTGTGCGGCACGTCCAGCTCAGTGGAGGTGGGTGGCAGCAAAGCGGGCACATGGATACTCAGCAGGCGCGTGACCGACATGTCCATGGTGCCCAGCTTAGCAGCCGAAACACCTAACAAAAGCCCGATGCTCGTCATCTCATGGCCCTGAGTAAGAGGAGGGAGAAAAAAAAAAAAATCATCAAAAAAAATGGTTTCACATCTGGAAAACCCAAACATTGGTAGCTATTTGTTAGCTGTTTACCCTTTAAAAGAGGGAATTCATACATCAGAGTTTATAAAGGTTCGGTCTGTGCAAGTGTTGGTAGAGATTACAAATATGCCAATTTACTGCACTAATTTATAGGTCAGAAGGGAGTAATTGCTCATTCTTTGTGGATTCAAATAATCACCGAACTTTCAAGCCTACCATGCGTCAAATCAGTATTACTCAGTGCAGAAATGGTTTAAGAATACTTCAGAACTAGAATAGATGAGCTAATATCTGATTTACAAAGCAAACTTCATTAGTTCAAAAGACAAGGGCAAAAACAATAGACTGTTCTTCATTCATTCATATACTTCTCATACGTGTGTGTGTAAAACAGGAAGTTTTTTCATTGGCTTCTCGTAATTGAGTACTATCATATTCTAGAAGCCCCTGGCCGCCATTCTCGATGTGGTAAAGGGCCAGTGTAAATACTCAGTGTAAAGATGGAGCCATAGATTGTAGATATGCATTGTGACCACCGAAAGTAGTGATAGAGCCTGGCCTGACTGGAAATGAGAGCGCTACGCAATGTCATAGTGAAACTGTTCTTTATGTTCACCTTTCATGTGAGAAAAACAACAGGATGAGAGCAAAACCCAAAGACTGAAAGAGAAAAATAGAGTATGTAGCTCCAAAACTGGAGAAAATAATTAGATGGAGACTAAGGAGAGAAAGATTTAAATCTCAAATCTTAAAGGGAGAGTTCAAGCAAATCAAGTTAATATAACAAGCAACACATAAAACCAAAAAGGGGCCAGTTAACATCACTGCAAGTTGAACTATTCCTTTAATAAGGAAACTACCCATCATCATCTTCTATTTAATCCATTTATGCACGATATGGAATTTTTAAATGTATTTTACTTCAGCTGTTCTTAGAACTCCACTGAGGACAAATCTGAAAACAAAGCTGAAATTGGTCAAGTGGCTGGACTACAGCATTCATTTTCTTAAAGGGTTGCTGTTTTTTGTGAATGTAGCATACATTTCATTTACAAAAAAGGAACTGTTTGGGACTAAACTAAAAAAAAAGTACAATAAGAAAATGGTTGTCACAAAACTAGAAGGAGTTGGAATAAAGAAATTGGTCCCACTTGATGCAGAATAAGTTAATTTAGTAAATTGTGGACATTTTATTATTAGGTACACCTACCTGGTAGCTACACCTATTGGCCAGTTTATAAGGTAAACCTACTCTATAGGTGCACTTTGTATACAAATACTGAGTGTAGCCCATCTGTTGCTATACATTTGTCAGCCCCCTTCTACTCCATCCAGCAATGGAAAAAGGACCACAACAGGACCAACGCTGACCAGATATATTTATTCTCAGCACAGCAGTGACACTAACATGGTAGTGGCATGTGTGTGTGGTAGTGGCAGTGTGTCTTGTACTAGTATGAGTGTAGAAGGTCTAGAAGTGTTGCTGGGGTTTTTTAAACACCTCACTGCCACTGCTGGGTTGAGTCTGCCAACCAAAGATATCCAGCTAATAGCGATGCTGTGGTTAGAAACTGACACTAAAGCACAATGTGCATTGAAAATAAATTGCCATTGTCTCCAACTGTACACCTAAAATGTGCACCCACAGCAAAAGTGTGTCAAATAAAGTGTCAAGTAAGTGTGCCCAGTGTTAAAAAAAATTATAATAATCCCACCAACACTGCTGTGCCCGATACACTCACACCAGCGCCACACACACACTATTATGCCACCACCATGTTGGTGTCACTGCTGTGCTGAGAATGGTCCATCACTCAAATAATATATGATCAGAGGTATATGTACCTGATAAAATGACTAATGAGTGTATGTTAGCTGTTGGGAAGAAATTATTCAATTAAATTATTTTCGCTTTAGACTTTGGCTTTAAACTATATACAGATAAGCAATGGCAGGTCATCCTGTTTAGACTGAATCACTCCATCATGTGCCCGCTTTAGTTAGACATGTCTGTTTCAGTTACGTCACATTGCACTATCTACTGGTTTTTGAGGTACGGGAGAGTACCTAGTAATGACAACAGTAATGACAGCTGGTCTCTAGACCCAAAAGCTTAAAATTGTTGTTTATTAGCTATTTACCTTGGTGAGATAGTCGTGGATGTTAAGTGTGGCTAGTTTGGTGAGGTGGCCATTAAGGCCGAGTGCCATGAGAAAGCCGGCATACTCGTTGGCTAGCTCGGTGCTCTTCGGTTTGTTGTAGGCGATCCAGGCTGATTCGACACGCGACGCTGGCGCAATCTTCAAGCCCGCTGCCACGCCATTGTGAAAACTGGGCCAGCTGGCCATGTTGGGCGGCACGTCCACGTTGCCACTGTTCAGGTCCACAATGGTGTTTCTCGGAGGAGCTCGTCCTGCAAGGTGTTGGGGAGGGGGAAGACATATTTTTCAAACTTGTGCAAAACTCCAGCGTGGTGAACAAAATGATGGGAGGTGATATCTACAGGTGAAAAGACAATAATCCAAAAAGTTACAAATGAAGCGTTGGTGTAGGACAACAAGACAACAATCTAAAACATCAGTTTTGCCATGACCCTCTCAGTTTACAGACCCAATATCTGGCAGAGTTATAACAGATATCAAGAACAATGGGGAAGAGGGTGCAAATATTACAACTGGGGGCTTACAAAAGAAGTTGGAGGCGTTTATAAAAGCCATACTAGAGAATGTTTATATCACATTCAGAAATGTAAATGCAAACTTTCAAACTAACATGATTTTCTTTCACTAATATCTTAACATATACCATTTGGCTATTTTTATGCTACTTGTGATAATTAAGGAACATTGTGAAACCTAACACATTACATTTCTTCGTCTTCATTTGGTCCTAAGGGTATGCAAACTTTTGCGCTCAACTGTATATAGTTGTTCTTTTGCTACATTCCAAATGGAACATGATGGTAATGACAATATTTGGAAGCTCTCACACAATGACATTATAATGCAAGTTAAATATTGTGATAATTGTAGAACTAATTATCAGCACAAATCTGCAGGATGCATCTTATTTGTCTGAGTAGAAAGAGAGGATTGATCTTTTTTTGTCTGCAGTTTCAGCACTACATTCTATGGCACATACTGTTTAGCAAGAAAAGAAGAGCAGATGCCTGGTCTTGGAGAACCTCTCTCTAATTGTGTGCGTGTTGAACCACACGGCAAAGGAAGAGGGTTATTATCTGTAGACATCAAAGAGCAGATATGTGCCTGCTAAAGCATAATTTAAACTCAGTGTGAAAGAACACATGAAAGCTCTGAGTGCCCAGAACACCCTCCGTATAGCAACATTTCTGATCTCTTATTGTCCAAGCTGCATATAAAATACTGTAAGGAGCTTGATTTGTCAGCCTTAAGCATTTCACTGACTGCCTGATGTGCCTGAACGGGAGGTTCGCACTATTGCATGTTAATCCTGTTAATTCTCATATATGGAGGAGATGAAAGTTTACCAGTCAGGTTAAGCTTGGGCACGGGCAGGGGCTCAGTTGGCACTGGGTGGTAGGAGAACAATGTGAAGAGGCCTCGACCCACAGGAAGAGCCATGGTGCGTTGGCACAGTTGGAGCAGCCTGGCACACACACAAGACAGTGGTACAGTTAAACTACATGGTTGGCAAGTTTAAATCTATGACCAAAAGAATGGGAGTGTAAGCACATGAAAGACAGAGATGGGTAGAACAGTTGCTTATAGATGTACTAAACAGGGCTGCTATATTGAGAACTACCTTCTATTTCTACCACACTGGCAGAAATATTAAGAAATATGTAGTGAGAGCAAATCTGAAAGCACATTTCTTCAAATGCAATGAAACACTGACTACAGTACATTTCAATCATATCTGTTATTCAGCGTGCTAGGTGTCCCTCTGGTCTCCTCCAGTTCAAGATTACTGGGTGTGCAAATCCTGTAATGATGTAATGATTATCTGCATGATATATATTTTATATGTACTTGAAAGGGTTGGTTCTCTCACTTGTTCTCCTTCTCTTCAATGTACTCATGGTCGCTGACCTCTGGGAGGTGGGGGACATTGACCCGGACGGGTCTGGAGCTCTGGAGCAGACGCCGAACCTCCTGTACACGCAGGTCACGACTCCAGATCAACCCAGTCACCTCCGGATGAAGGTCTGCCATACCATCCTCTTCTTCATCTGCCTCATTCGTTATGGGAGATTCTAGTGGCACGTTCAGCCCTACCATCTTACTCACAAACATACACGCACATACACACAGGTCAAATAAAAGGAAATGCAAAAAAATTATACTCTACATTGAGTATTGAGGTGATGAGTTAAAATGGATGAGTTCATCAGTTCCAAATGGTATGGTATAGAGTGCTCTATACAGAGGCCATTAGCTCCCTACTTACTGCACTATGTAGCAAGTAGGGAGCCATATTAGGTTGCTTACCGGTTTTCCTTTGGCCAGAGAAACTTTGTGCGCCTGCTTGGTTAAGTCCTGTCGTCCAATCAGAGCACAGACCTCTTCAGACCAATCGGAGCAGGGATGTTCTCTGCACTGGGTGATGGCGTCTCGGATTGGCAGCGCCACACCAAAAGGCACAGACTCCAGGTCCTTCAACATAAAGCCTGAAAATAAAAGCACATTTGATTTAGAATGCATGCACAAAAAGGTTAGGCACACATCTGCACATTGCTTAACGCCGCCATTACTAAAAACAATCCACAAAAACTGGGAAAATCTTTTAATAGTAATGAGTATTGAATTGTCAAACTGTAGAGCTTCATGTTGCTTGTTTGTCTGAAATGAAATTACCTCATCAGGACTGTGATTTAAGTGTCTGATGAAATAATACATTTGACCTGTGTCTTTATTGGTTGGTCCATATTATTTATTTCATTATTTTCTTATTTTTAACCAATTCACAACCTCTAGAGCGCCAACTGTCCTATTCTGCATACAGATGCTAACAGACACCGCTGATTGGTTAGCATTGCTCTGGTCAATAGGAGAAAACTTGCAATAGGACAGAACCTTAAGACAGTTGGGAGCTTACTTCATTACTTTCTTAGCGTGGGAACAGCTTGAAGCCTGCAGAATATGAATCATGTAAATGGGACACTATGAAAATAAAAGGCCAATACTTTACATTGAGCATTGGGGTGATTACAATTAGAGGATGACATGATGGTGAGTTAACTATGAATGTTGTTATTCAAACCTTCAGAGGTCAACCACACCACCAGTTTCTCTGCGAGACAGCCTGAAGGAGAACTTTGCTTTACACTGCTCTGCCTGCAAACACACCCACCCACACACACAAGTAAAACACAGAGCCTAAAGATGAAAGGGCTTCTGATGCCTATTACCGACATTCTGTACAATTATAGTTATTAAGACTGCACATTTTAACCTTTCATACAGATAATTTGATTATTACCTCCTTAGAGCAGGCTCACTGAAGCCTTTCTTTTGCACTAAAAAAAAAAGAAAGAAAGAAAGAAAGAAAAAAAAAGATAGAATTGATCAAATGTCCTGTATATGCATAACCAAAAGTCAAGTGCTGCATACTGATGCAATCAATTATCTTTTGTATTTAATTAATCTCGTTCTCTCACAAGGAACCTTTTGATCTCAACATACACACAAAGAAAGAAATTGTGTAAGGAACGTGGTAGCTGAAAGACATCCCAGACTGTTCAGTGTTCTCACTCACTTTCTATTTTTCCACACACACGCGCGCGCAGACACACACGCATCAGAACTGTGACAGCTCACCTGCAGAGAGCTTGGACAGGTACTTAGACACATTAGATGAGGCGGCTTTTTCATCTCCCACTACATACAGTGCATAGCTCTGCCAGAGAGAGAGAGAGAGACAGACAGACAGACAAAGAGGGAGAGACAAATGGAGAGAAAGATTGAACACAGTGCGAATGACTAAATGTCATTAACAGCGGGACAGCACCCGTGTGGTTTTGGTTTTCGCCTGCAATGACATTAAAAGTCAGTCTGGTTATGTTAGCGAGAAATAGTATGTATGCACTATTTCTAACCAAGAGTGGAGTCATCAACCACATTACTGTATATACCAACCACAATATAGAAAGAAATGCTACCTCTGACTGCCATATCAGATAAAGAGGAGGAGAAAATGAAGCAACTCGTCACCAATTTCACTGGAGCACCAGTGTGGAACAGACGATTTGTTCATTTTTCATGTATGTAAAAAGACAGAGACTGGTAGAGTTTAATGGACACTAATCCTTGGTCAGACAAGACAATGGGTTAAATGGAGTTCTGACAGAGGGGGATACTGGGGTAAACACAGCCTGTAATTGCGTGACGGCTTGTCAGCACCTCTATGAGGTTGTGCGTCATCTCACTCAGCCTGATGGGAAGAGATGCCCACCTCCACCCCAGTGATTCAGCCCTCCATTGCCATGGCTTAAATTAAGGCAGGAAAACTTTAACAACGTAAACGCAAACAGACATCTCACACCCTTTTACTCGCTGACATATACACAGTTTATGGCTTATACATACATACATACATGCATGCATGCATGGGGGGAAAACGCCTTTAGTGACTCAGGAAGGAAGCAGCAGTAGTAAAATGTCATTACAATTAGCTAGGAGCACTGCATCATCTAAACGCTTGACATTTCCACAGAACGTGGTGTCTGCATTTAGGGGCATGTGACCCAGATTAGAGCACTGTCAAAGCGCTGACCGTCATCAGTACGTGTTTGATTTGTTTGAACATAATTGTATCTTTAACTCCACCACAATAAGACAGCTTAAACTGGAGATATAAAAAATAAAAAATAATAAAAAATGTTTTCCACGACAGCTCTGATCAGGCTTCCCCCGTTAGGCATTTTTGGATGATTCTATCCTGCTGGTCTGGTCTCCGGCCTAAATTAATCAATTTACAATCAGATGCAAAAACAATTTTAAATCCTTTTTCAATCCTTAATCCGAAAACATGAGTGCAGCTGCTTTTAGGGTGAGTTTTTAAAAGAATAAGTTTATGGACTTTACCAGCACAATCAGTTTGGTCCTCTCACAAATGGCAGGCAGGTAGGGGAAAGGGGGCACTTCCTGTCCCCTCAGACAGCTGCTGAGCCAGCCAAATACACAGGGGACTTCGCCAATCAGGTACACCGGCCAGCTCATCAACTCCATCTGAGCTTTAGGGACACACAAATACAGAGCTTTCATTTGAACAGTGACAACAGAAACACTGCTCAGCCCTCAAACCTGCAACACAGAGAATAACCTAACTTGGCTGTTTGAATCATTTGTTAATCGAACAGAGATGCCTTTGGCTGCTAATGAGGGGACCCCGAGCCATTGATCGGGCACTTACCCTGATCGATCACGCAGGCTTCCTTGAAGCTTTTGATGAATGAGGGGTAATCGCGCCAGTACAGATCAATATAGTCTTCCAGCTGCAGGTCCCTAATGAGATGAGGAGGGTGGGGGATTAGGGGAAGAAGTTGTCTGATCAGACTGTTTATCTGAGTCAAGTGATCAATACTTTTATTAGAAGGACAGGGGCTACACGCAGGGATATCCTATATCAGTTGAGGACAAAAACGAGGAATTAAGGGCCTAAAAATTCTGATTCTAGGGAATCTTCCGTTAATACCATTTAAAAAATGTATTCACTAGCACAAATCTTTCCTCAAGCTCAAAAACATTTTGTTCCTGTATTGATTTCATAGATTCAAACAACCCACGAAGGCCACAGCAACAGACAATACTAAAATCCTTTAACACCTTAATAGCATGCATTTCAAAAAATGTCTGTGCCCTAAATAGTTCATGGTCTTTGGACAAAAGCACAAACATTTATTTTATTTTGTATTGGGGGGAGGGGTGTCCCCAGCCCACGCACGGATGCGCACTAGAATTCACAACAGAACCCACTCAGCTTTTCTGTTCCATGTCAAACACAAAAGCAAATCAAGCTCTTGACATTTTTTCGAAACAATTGAGCAAGATCTCTCATCATAACATCCATCCATAACTGAAATAGCAAAACATTTTATTTACCACAGAGAGACAACTGTTGTTTTACTGTTATGAAAAGTATGGAATATTCCTTTTTTTTGGTGATGCGAGTTACTGTACTTGGCCAGCTGCTGCAGGAGTCCCACGAGGGCACGGGCACCACTACGCTGGAGCTCGTCCAGTTTCAGGTCCTCGTAGAGCAGATGGAGCACATAGAAGAGTGCCGGGATATGGGTGAAGAGCAGAGCGGAGGGCTCCAGCCCTGCTGCTGGCCCGCTCTCCTCCATGCTACTAGCAGGTGCTGCTGCTTTCAGACCGGACATGCCTGGCACTGGACATGATGAGACCTGGCAGTGGTAGTCTGAAGTACAGAGAAACGCCCAGTCCTTGGGGTGATCGAGACAATGGGACACAGTTAAATGTTATAGAGATATAGAGATCAAACAGGTCTTTGAGTATAAAATGTGACAGTGTGATGGCAGTTTTTGCATGCCTGACCCCATGACTCCCTTGCGCACTTTTGACCCCATGCCCCCTAAGAGCCCGCATGCTCTGCGTTACTGTAACTCAAAATAGCATCTCACTTACTCACTGGCCCTGTAGAAACATACATTTCATTATCTTTACTACCTTTATTAACTTTACTATCCTCAAATCACAGACAGTTTATGACTAGCCAGGTGTTTCTCCAAAAAGCTCATTTTAAAAATGTGCTTTTTTCAGAAAAAGCAAAAAATGTTCAATTAACTACATTACCACATCAGCTTGGTTCAAACTGCATCTTATTTTATTTACTAATGTCAAAGTTCTTGCATATGGGGCATCAGCAAGCCCTGATCTACATGTTTAGAACACTTACTTCATCAGAGCCTGTATCTGCTGGACGTGCCTTCTTAGGAGCAATTACTGGAGATAGGGGCACTTCAAAATGGAGCTGTGGAGGAAGAGGCATATGGATCAACATCAAGGGTTAAAAACCTCCATGCATTTTAAGTTTTTGCAACACACATTAATAGCTATTGTTACATCATTACACTATAATAATAGTATCTCTCTCTTTTTTTCTTAACGCAGACACCAACATTACTGACATTTCGTGTCCACGAAAGCCGCTCCGTGTTGTAGCCCATTAGCGTCATCAAGCATGTGACAAACAGATTCCACTCCTGGTGCATGCTGGGACCTCCAGGAGCATTGTAGATATTGTACCACTTTACCAGCACCTTCATAGCGGTGTCTTTGGGCAAAATGAACCGAATGGCTTGTAGGCATCGCTTTACTGAAAGGATAGCGAAAACACATTGGGCATTAGTGATTTAATAAAGCTAGCCACAAATGACAGTAGATCCGTCCTATTAGTCATTACTTCATTCCTGACCATGTTCTTCAAACAGTGCAAATATTACATTTGATCCAAATGACAGATAACACATTTTTATAACACATCGTTCAGTACAAACTTCTACATAAATTTTAAATGAAAATGAGGGGGCGAAAGGTTTAAGCAGAGATGATTCCAGAGTAGGTTCAAATCAGAGGAGGCAGAAGATTGAAAAGAAAAAACCCTGAGGTACGATGAAAAGAACAGAAGAAAAATACCGTGTTGGATCTGAGTAGGTGGAGGAAAATAGAGGGGGCATGGTAAAGAAAATAGACAAGTACAGTATGGAGGGTCTCTGCCAATAAGGGATTTATAGAGGACTGTTTGCCAACACAACAGGCAGTGAGGAGCACGATAGGGGGTTTTTATACACCATGCTACTGGTAGGAGTGCAATAGGATTAATTGCAACAGCAGGGAACATTTCCTCTTGGTCAAATTTAGTAGATCCTATAATATGCAAACGGCATTGTGAGTTAAAGATGCATGTGTGTACATTGAGGAACCTAAATAATAACAGGAAATAGTTTGCTTCCAACAGTAATATAACGTTTCATCATAGAAAAAAGTTGGAGAACTCTTTAAAGGGCAAACAAAGGTTTGGATAACGTTTAAAGTACGAATGGAGCACAAACAAAGCACGTATGCGTAATTTATGCGTAAAAAAATTAAATAAATAAAATAGCATTACACTGAACATTCAAACACGGTGAGCACAACACGTTATCTATGAGCAAAAGGCAATTAGGCTCCTAATGAATCTGCCAGGATCTTAATTGGCAAACAAACTCCAAAAAGGTCAAAACAAAGCTGGTTAAAATGTCACTTTATTAGAAGTAGGGAGTCCTTCTAAACCAAATGCCTTATTAATAGGACGACAGGCAGGTCACAATATGCTCTAATTTTTGAGAGAAGAAAAGAAGAAGAGATCAGGTGATAACGAAAAGCCAATTAGTGAAAGCATATACAGCAAGACAAGACAACTGCACCATATGATATAATGCCAACTGGACCCAGAAAAGCCTGGATGCACATATATATGGAATTGTTCTAGAAAGCACCCTAGAAACTGTAAAGGTCCATAAACAAAGACAAAAAAAATCTAAAAGCAGTAAACAGTGGAAAGAATTTCTGGATTTCTTAGAACAGTCATATTTATTAAAATGAACCTCAGTGGACACTTAAACAAGCTACTGCACCCGCACAATGAATAAAGCCTGTAGGAATTACACAATATTCATCGAGGGCAACACAATAGCATTTAAAAATTCATGCTACAAGGCTAGGTAATATAGTATACTTGTGAGGGGGTTTGTTGATGTGCAGTGATATGATGGTACACAAATATGGGGATCAATTTGAGACAAAACGCCACAAACGTGTAGAGCAGTTTTTGTAACTGTAAGCGATCTGTAAGTGTGAAACACAATTTGTAGGTGTAAAGCACTATTTGCAAAAATGTAGAGCACATCTTGTAATGCCCACCAGATGGCATCGGTCATGTGACTTGACAGCATTCTTTCCCGTCTTCTCTGACAAAATTTGCAAATCAAAAAATAACTTTTTAAATCAGGATTTTGCAAAGAAAGAATTGTAGTAAATCACTAAAACATACCATCACAGTAGCAGCATGCATTTTTAAAGCTAGAGAATGAAATCTTAAAACAAATCATAGCTAGATAGTTTCAATTCAAAGGAGTAATCTGCATTCATTAGTAAGCCAAGTTAGCTATCTTACCTGTCGCAGAGTTGCTATGCTCTCCATTTTCCTCTGAAGAATGAACCATGCGGGCGTCGGGAGATTCGTTCTTCCTCCTAGCTATGATGTTTTTTCTCCAGCTTTAAAAATGCATGCTGCCACCTACTGTGACGGTGCATCAGTTCACTACAATTCTTTCTCCCCAAATCCTGATTTTGCATGTGCAAGTTGTGTCAGAGAGGATGCGAAAGAATGCTGTCAAAAGTCACATGACCGATTTCATTTGGTGGGCATTACGAGATGTGCTCTACAGATGTGCAAATAGTGATTTACAACTACAAATTGTGTTTTTCATATTTACAGATCGAAAGTTACAAATTACCAAATGCACTCTGCACATTTGCAAATAATCTTTACAATTACAGATCGCAAGTTATAATTACAGAACCTGCTCTACATATTTGCAGAGTTTTGTCTTAAATTGATCTCTATACACAAAATGCAGGACCATGTGTACTATCGAACACACAATCACACAGTTCATAAACACATGACATGCCACGTGGCAAGAGTGTGTGTGTGTTTTCTGACCAAGCTCCGATGTAGCCACTTCAGGAACGGTTATCCTCAGCATTGAGCCATTGCTCAGTTCCTAAAACAGAACAAACCAAAAGGGGACAAATTATAATCATGTGCTGAAGCAGGTGGCAGAAAAATTCATGAAAACAACCCAATTTGCCATAAGGACCTAAAGCTACGTTATGAGAACCTTTATAAAGGCCTTTTAAAAGGCATAGTAGCCAGAATCCATACAAGACGGTTTTGACAGGTCTGAAAGGAAAAAACTTGTGGCAGGAAAACATGTTTTAGCAGTCCTGACAAATCAGGCCCTGCAGACAGAGCAGAGACCTAATTGAACCATGTCAACATCGTGACAGATTCCTGGTGCTCCGGGATAAGCATGCACACACTCACGCAGTTGTTTTCTTCTATAATGTCAGCCCTTGAATACAGCCTAGACATCATAAACCAAAAGTAGTCATCAGCTTTGAAGAAAAACATCATTTAGAAATGCAGCGGTGATGGAAGGTTTGTTAACGCAACAGTAAAGCGTTCGCCCTATCGTCACGAGATTGCGAGTTCAAGTCCTGATGATGACCTGTGATGTGGCATGATCAGCAGTTTGAAAAGATGTTGTGGCTTCACATCTCGGAGGAAGCACATGTTAGACCTCAACCTCCCCAGTTGGTAGCTGTCGTATGATAGGGATATCTAGCTAGTGGGTGGAAACTGGCAATGCCTAAACATTGGGAGATGTGTATTTATTCATATTTATTTATTTTTTGCATAAATTTGACCTAAAATGTGATCATCCAAGTTATAAAAATAAAGTGCTTAATTTAATTATGTGTAATGTGAAACCAAACCAAATAGCAAACGAACCAAAAGTATCAATTTCACTCCGATTCGGACTCAGCAAACGGACTAACGGGTGTGAAAGCGACCTAATTGGCATGACCCCTTTGAACAGCAAGAACTTCAACCAGAAATTTTAAGCTGGTTTCTGTTCATGAAACCGTATAAAAGTTTGTGTATATTCGTTTCATTGGGTTTTGTTTCTTTCTTTCTGACTTTTTTTTTCTTGGCAGTTGCAACAAACCTAATGGGGGAGTATATGAATTTGTGATTTGTCAGAGTTGTTGTGTTTAGGGAACCCTCACATCTGACAACGTAAAAGCTCGGCTTTCACACCAGTGCAAACGCAGACCATTTTTTTAAAAAGGTCATCTGGTCCCCTGGCCCAACAGCAATGGGAAGTGTGAGTGAGTGAATACTGATTGCTGGCTGACCAGTGTGAGACGGTTGCTGACAGGGTCTCGCAGGGCCTGGATGTGCAGCGTGGCCTGTTGGAACGGAGAATCCTCTAACCATGATGACTCATGATGCTGCACTGTTCTCATCTCTGACACCGGGGAAGGCATGTTGGGCTAAAGATCGTAGGAAGAGGTGGGGGTTTGGTTAAAAATATGACACCTTACATTACAACAGTAATAAGGAACCAGACACAATGAGTGCTACGGAAATGCAAAAGCATAATCGGAAAAACCACAGAGAATGTAATTAGTGATCTGGGCAAGGTAGAAGTCCCCCTCAAGAAGAGTTATCCTTCATATTAAGTGGTAGCACTAATTCAGTTCACTCTAAAGCTCTTTTCCTGTATGCTCATATAGACAGCTTTTTTGTTTTGTGGTTGCTATTTTTACCAACCTAATAATCTCTGACTTGGAAAATCTTTGCTCTTGCCCTAAACCTAGACAATGTCATTGTTCAGACACCCTTTGATTAATCAAGGTGCATTTGTTTTAAAAGTAAGTCTTAATTAAAAAGGATGGTTATATTGATTGTTATATTGATCCAACCATCAGACATATGGAGAGATCAATAGCATTTATCATTGGACTACTAAATATCTACATGTCAGGACTCATTCGATGTATGATATGAACTTTTTTAAGAGCAATTTATAAGATGCTTCCCCCAAAAGGTCCCTGATGTACCTCCTCAAGCCTGCTCATATGTTGGACGGTTGCTTTGGCCGGAGTGCTCACGGTCTCCAGGGGGGTGTTCAAGTGTGGCAGGGGATTGGGCATACTGAAGGTTGGTGACAGAAGACCAGGGACAAACACTTTGCTTACCTAAGGAGAAAACCAACATATTCATGTGAGCTTCATCTATGACCAGCCTCAGCTATGAATCAGCCCCATTTGCGGGAGGACAGGGTGTATCCAATAAAAGTCATTTTCTATGAGATAATCAAATAATCACAGAGTCGTGACACGGCAGGATGTATAGTTTCTGGCTCTAAATTCCATGGAAACAATGTATAAACACAGCCATCACTGCAGAACCTATGACAGCTAAGACTTGAAAATTTTTGCCATGAAGAAACACTGAACAATCCAATGCCAGACACAAAACAGCAGATTTTTTTTTTTTTTTACAGATTCTATTCTAAATAGAATCTGAATAGAATTCTAAATTACAGAGGACATTAAAACTGCATGCACAGTATTACAAACCCTTAGAGCAATCTTCAAAAGACGAATATTTTTCTTGACAAAATTAAGCTTCTTTGAAAGGCCCTTGGCTGTAACCCAGGACATTTAAGCAAATGGTCCTACGCAAACTTTTGTTCAATAGTAGTTTTCTTTCAATTTAAAAGGAACTGAACAATTATCATAATGGCTAACTTGCTAACACATTAAAGTTTTTATTTTTTTTAAAGGTTCAATCTAGAACCCATATGGGTTCTTTGGTTGTCCCTCTGGGAGAACCCTTAAAAGGTCCTATGTATCAGAATCAGAATCAGGTTTATTGCCAAGTAGGTTTTCACATACAAGGAATTTGCTTTGGTATGTTGGTGCATAAC
>JAOUQW010000038.1:6071233-6081406 GCA_028565825.1 Olivaichthys viedmensis | reverse complement strand
GAAATGACATTTCATTTCAATGTATACGAGGTATATGGAGAAATGACAATAAAAACCTACTTGAACTTGAACTTGATTCTACATTCTTTAAAGAAGGACGTAGCACCTAAAGCAAATCATACTAACAACATAAATATGATTCAAATTCACATTATTTCTGTAGACAGTCTAAACCACAGGTGTCAGACTCCACTCCACTGGAGTTTAGCTTTCTCTCTCATTTAGCTAATCCTCAAGGCCTTCATGGGCTGAATTTGGTGTGTTAGAAGAGGGTAAACACAAATCTCTGCCCTTCAGGACCTGTGTTTGACACCCCTGGTCTAAACAGTCTCTCATATTTACTGTATAATTAATTTAAAAAATCACAGTTAATTGCTAAACGGACATCTTCATTCAATTTCTATGAAGGATTACAACGGCTTTAAAGCTGCTATAATCTATGTGGTGATCTTTCCCATTCCCTTCAGTCCACAACTCTCTCAAAAGCCCATCTCTCCAAAGACATGCATGCGCACAGTGCAGTGGTATGACGATGTAACAACATGATCCACATGCTGGTGTGGGTGCAGATTTTTGTTGCACACAAGCGGTTACACGCTTGGTGCCAGATCAAGAAATTTAGCAATGCCTACACTGATTGAATTTGTAGAATTAGCTGGGTGTGTAACTGCTTGGTGGGATGAAAAGTCTGCATCTACATCCATCCTTTTGTAAACTAGATCCAAGCAAACAATACTCACACAGCTAAACACTGGCAGACATCTTAGTGTTTTTATATAACTAACTATTGCAGTTGGAAGGATAACAAATTACACCAGAACCTACCAAGTAAGATAAATACCTCTCAAGCAGCAAAGCAAGCTGGCATTAGTCTGCAAGCCTTTCGAGTTTCTCAGGTCACTCCAGGGCTGAAAAGCCACACCGTTCACTGTTCACTCTTATATTCCCTCTTACTCTGCCCCATTTGTTTCTTTCTTTGCTGCTGAGCTGAGCGCTTCACTTTCTTAGGCTGTTTTTTAGTGTAAGCCATTGGTTTTGGTTGAACAGTTAATTGCTCCGCATAGACACTTTCTTCCAGAAGGCAAATAAGGTATATGAGTAACTTCGCCAAACCCTAGGCTTATCTCCTACTCAAGGGGTCTTCAATCTTGTCCGCAAAAGAGCTGGTCTGGCCAAATAGGAGCCACACCTAATAATCGTTTGAAGACCAAGATGAGTTGATTAAACAAGAGGAATCAGGCGTGGCTCCTGCTTGGTTGGAGAGCAGCCACAGTGGCCCTTTGCGGATACGACTACAGACGAAAGCACATTTGAGAGTTCAGTGGTGCAAAAACCAGAGGCACTGGTCTACAGAGATGTGAAAAAAGTAATATGGTCAGATGAGTCATCTTTCACCTCATTCTCGACAAGTGGGCGAGTGCACCAAGAGAACGGTACAGGCCTGAATGCTTGGTCACTGCAAATCAATACAAAGTTATTCTGACTGATCATCTTTATCCTATGATGAAACATTTCAGTGGTCTGTTCCAGATTGCCAATGTCCCCATCCACAGGCCACGAGGGCTCACTGAATAGTTTGATGAGTATGAAAATGATGTAAATCATATGCTATGGCCTTCGCAGTCACCAGATTCTCAACCCAGTTGAACACCTGTGGGAGATTTTGGAACGACGTGTTATACAGTGGCTCTCCACCACCATCATCAAAACACCAACTGAGGGAATATCTTTTGGAAGAACGGTGCTCCATCGCTTCAGTACAGTTCCAGAGACTTGTACAATCTGTGCCAAGGCGCATTGAAGCTGTTCTGGTGGCTCATGGCGGACCAACACCGTACTGAGACACTTTATGTTGGTTTTTCCTTTGTCACCCGTATATTTTAGTTATAGCTATCAGAATGTAAAGTCAGTTTAGACAAAGTGTTCTAAAAAAAAAAAAAATCAATTACAGCAGCTTTAACAAGTGTTAATATCTGCTTACCATTATATTTCTGACAAATATTAAAACACAACCTCATTGGAAGTAATCATTTTTCAGCTTTTAAAAATAATTGTATCCGAGACTGACCAGTGACGCTTATGAAAATTTAAAACTTTAAATGTTTATACGATGTAACAAAAAAATCTGCATTTATCTACAACAAATAAATATTTAAAAAGCCATTAAAAAATATTTAATTCGAATACACTTGTCCTTGAATGAACTTTTCTTTCAGAATGTACAGGAGGGATCACTGCACAATTATAGTTTTATATAAGTAAACTAAATAAGTACTATCTGTGTATGAATCTTACATTTATTGGGATGTTTTCCCTTAGTAATGGAGGTTAAAAAAAAGCAAAGGCATTAGTAGTTCTGCATGTACTACAGCAATTATAGCCATACGTCTCTGCAGTTCGCAATTAAGACCTTTAAAAGGCCTCAGGCAAAGAAAACTGGTGGAAAAAATTGTATTTTTACATTTGCTCAGAAAAGAACTAAACAGATGATTGAATACAGAACTGGCAGGCTGACATTCCGGCTGATAATACGTTTTGCAAAAAGAAAAGCATGACTATGATTCAGCCTTATTATATGATCAAGAGGAGCAACTTTAAATATAAGCCAGTCATTTTCTTATAGCAAAACAAGTAACCAACCTTAACAGGACAAGTTTTACTTTTTCCTTCTGTTTGGTGCAGCCAATCTGTGCTTAGTTTTCCACAATTACACATTCCAGATCTCATTTTGGGCTTCATAAGGCATAGGACTTACAGGAGAAAAATCAAGCTTTCACCAACAAAGACATTTAGCGCCATCTAGCCAA
This sequence comes from Olivaichthys viedmensis, assembly GCA_028565825.1. Taxonomy (NCBI): domain Eukaryota; kingdom Metazoa; phylum Chordata; class Actinopteri; order Siluriformes; family Diplomystidae; genus Olivaichthys; species Olivaichthys viedmensis. Next base: position 6,078,599 of record JAOUQW010000038.1, on the reverse strand, counting down.
CAAACGTGCAAATGACCAATCTTGATAACACCGAATCCATTTGAAACATGACCAAAATGTTTGGAAAAACAAAAAAGGCACAAAAACCAGGTTTTTAAAAAAATATGGGACTCTTTATTCAGCCATGTAAATATTTACATTTTACTTGGACAAGGAACACAAATACTTATTTCATCTATATATTTGCAACAATTCTAAAAGCTTATAAGATTTTCTATTATAACAATCAGTTATTGAGAAGGCTGTTTAATCCCCTCATTTCTTTTTTTTTTTGGCATTCGGGATGACAGTACTGTACAAACAACATGTGCTAGGATCACAGACAGAGTGACCAACATCAGTTCACATTAAGGACACTGAGGAACAAATCAGAGTTAAAAAAAAACGTGCACATTATAAAAGTATCATAAAAGTCTTTCATTTTAAAAGGTGCAATTAATATTTTCCTGTGTGTGCTGGGGCTTAGAGGCGCCGGATGCTGCGTTTGCTGCGGGTGGAACCTGCTAATGGCACGGTTTGGCAGTGTAACGATGATGCCTTTATTATTCCCCTCTGGCATGGGGTAGACCCGTGGTACACTGACTGGCACAGCGAGCAGAAGTCGAAGGCACAGCTAGCCCGCATACACACAGCCCTTTTCATAGCGGAGTCAAACCGTGCGGGAGAACCACAGAGACGGCAGCTTCTCAGTGCTTCGTGCCCTTTTAAGGATTTAGTAGCCTGATAGAAAACAAAAAGGCCTGTTAACTCAGGTCACCAATAAAACAAAAGCTTAAAACTTTAGTAGCAATGTGATGTGACTGTTAATCAAGGCTGTTCTAACGCCCGTAATACTGACTTCCCTAGAAATGAGGGACAATATGATTAAGGACTAAATGCTGCGATTAATTTGGTTTCAGGACTAAATTATGTGCAAAATGATTTGTAAAAACCTACAAGACACCAAACACTTCTGCCGTTAAAAACTGAATCTGCGGATAAATAGTGACCATGCTGGAACCCTTTATTCAAGCAAGATGAACTAATGCTTACCTCATGAAACTCTGCAAAGCGGCTTGGTTTGGACGCGTTTAGAGTGCCATCTATGTGGGCCGGGGCGTTCTTTGTGGATTTGTGGACGGGCGTTGAGGAGGCTACACGCTGCAGGCAGGAAAATACCACCCTGCTAAGGCCAAAGTCTCTGGATAAAGACCTTGTTGACCTTCCAGAGTCCTGAAATCAAAATGAGAAGTCGAGTGAGAAAAGACTACAAATAAAGGGTACAGTTAAATTCTCATTTCTTTTTAAACCAATCCATCTAAAAGAACACCACTTACCCTTACCCTTAGCTCAGCTTTTCCGCATCTCTGAATGGCTCTCTCATCTTGGCAAATGATTTTCCGCCATGTCTTGCTTACTTTTTTACAACTGGAGACATAATATTTTCAGTCAGTACAGCCTCCGAATACGCACATCAAAGATTAGAGTACTACGGTTAAAGTGAAAGGACGGTCAAAAGAACCTACTTTATCAAGTCGCACTCCCCCAGCAGACCCAAGATTCTGGTCAAGATGTGCTTCATGTCTTTCTTTAACAGGCCACAAAGAACGTCCACATACTCCAGACCCATCTTTGGTCCAATGATATTATGAAGGGAATGGTTTTCAGCTACTTTGTCGACGATGGTCCAGTCATAGCTTTGACTTTTCCTGTAGGTTTTGGCCAACTCTTTGCATACCTCTTCCTGGAATTTCAGTACAGGAAGGCAACTAGATTTAGAGTCACAACGAACCTCTGGAGACAGTCTGGATTGCTTTTGCTCTGGACATCTCTCCGCAGTCTCTGCGCAATTTGTGTCGGCGTCGCAGTGATCTATTTGGCTGTTGTGATGGGAGAAGTAGCCGCTGTCTTCCGCGAGACTGGAGCCGCTCAGGATAACCTCATCGTCGGACAGCGCGTCCACAGAACAGAGCTGGTCCTTGCGGTTCTCTTTATTGTGGGGCCCTTTGGGGTCGCAGTACGAGATGGAGATGGAGGAGGGGACGCTGGGAGATGGCGCCCTTTTCTCCTGCGCCTTTGACTCGACGCACATTTCCGCTCGAGCTTTCGCTGTGTGCCGAGAGGCTGCTGAAGCCGGGCTGCGGGTCAGGCACTTCATAGCGGCGGACGGACGGCCCCAAAAAACTGCAAAACAGTGCGCGACACAACATTTGATAAGCATCACGGCTTTATTCCAATATCTGACAGTCGACCTGTAGCTCAGTTAAAAACGTTAATTAAAAAAAAACATGCACAACGCACAGCTACACGCACAACTACACGCACAACGCACAGCTACACGCACAGCTACACGCACAGCTACACGCACAGCTAACCCTCGCTGCCACAAGAACCACTTCGTCATTGTAGTCGCTTCGAAACGCTCGCAACTATCTGTGCGTCGAGCTACAAGGCATTTCTAGTTTAGGCGCCTAAAATGGCTAGCTAACCAGCCACAAGCTAGTCCGACAAGTGGCCCTGCTGCACGCACTGAAAGGCTAACCCTAGCTCATTAGCTTCCTATTTATTGGCGGGGTTAGCAAACAGCAGCAGCCACAGCTACCGGCCTTTCTCCCACCACACCGCAGTAGCGGACATTATACAAGCACAAGTAACGCACACGGCGTGCGGTGCTATGTGGCCAAACATGGCCGTTAACGTAGCCAGAGTTCCTCAGTATACACGTACAACATACTGTACAAAAGCCAACAAAACGAGTAGCACGTCTTACCGCAAATATAACGCTCCTTGTTTTGGTTTGTTTTTCGACGAGCCTCACAAATGACACCAAGCGTTTCAGCACGGATAACCGTACACTAATTCCATACAGGCGCTTTACGCGGTTAAACCCAGACAACACGGACTAATGAAACCGGAGGGGAAGAAAAAGCGCCAGTTACTAAATGGTTTGAATTTCGCGTCAAAAACGTGCTGGCCAATCAGAGCGCAGCGCAGTACCTTTAACCGCCTCGCAGCCAATGCGAGGCGTTCCCACAAGAGGCGCACTCTGACGTCAGTACGCCGTCGCTCCAATTATGCCATACCTGCGTTCCGACAAAAATCCCGCCTATCGCGATAGTATTGGCTAGAAGCGCGTTCTCACAAGGAGTTCGCCAATCGGAGTTTTTCACTCGCCGGAGTTGGGATATCACTAGCCAATCCTAGCTCAAGGAGGTGGGATTTGTCTGAATACTGGTCGGATAAAAAAATAAAATAAAAAGTAGGACGCCATACGCGCCGCGAGAGGAGGGAAAAGGCGCCTACCGATGACGTAAACGAAAAGTTTAGAGGGTTTTTTTTTTTTCGAGGCGTGAAAAGGAAAGTTAAACAACTGTTCGTTTATTTTATGGATGTTTCTTTTTCTTCTTCTGTAAATCAAATAAATTCACTATGAACGACGTTTCCTGTTATTGCACAAATCCTAACAGCCTTGGGAGTAAAGTTTTTATAATGTCTGCAAAATATTTCATGCTCAAGAGCAAGCATTCAAACCTAATTCCCCCAAAATCTCAGTTTAAAGTGGAAATGGAGTATTTGGTAGATTCATACTTTAATGTATTAACAATAAGAACAGTTAAGGCTTTCCTCAAACCACTTGGAGCTTACTAATGATTTCAAATGACCTCCTGCTACTGCTAGACTTGTACTTAGGTTTTAACTGCATGAAAGTTAAAGGCCATTATTAAGGCATTTCACACCCCGAGTTGGAATGTAGAAAGTGCTTGATAAATCTGAATAGAATAGTGGTTTTCAAACCGTTTCAAGCACCCCGACCCCAGACGGCCCATAGGATTACAAGGCCGTAGGCTCACAATACTCCCACACACGTTATCCAGGGCCTTCAACTATGCCATTCGCACTGACATTTAACATGACAAAGGGCAGTTAACTTGCACAAAACACTGGGTCAACTGGTGAGCTGTTGTTGCCCTACACAAACAGAATTATTTTTGTTGAACCAGCTTTACTGGATGTTTATATGATTCCAAGAATCTATTGTGCTTTTTGGTTCCTTCCTTCTGTCTTGGTGATTTTAGCCAAATGGAAATATAGGTTCTATTACACTGTACGCAATGCACCGTGAAAAAAGAAACAAAGCTTAGCTGGCTGTCAGAGAACTGCTACTGAGGACAGACAGGGAATTATGGTACTGTCTCTAGAGTTCAGATTTATCTGGCTTCCATTTTCATTTCACGTCTTAGTGGAGTGAAAGATCTTTGTGGGCTTTAATTTTACACTTACACCCTTAAACAAAGCTGGCAAAGTTGCCTTTCCATGTTTCTTTCTAAGGCTTCTGTGTCTGTAAGCAGCAGGCAGAAAAATGGATAGCTGAGAGCAAGTTCCAAGCTAGCTTCGGTTTATCAAAGTTACTTTGGGTTCGGTACAAAACATCTTCATACAATTGGACACTGAATTCCAGGTTTTTAGCCTCGTGGTTAATGACACCTCTGGGAAGATTTTGAATGACTGAAGACACACACGAGTGTTGCCAATGTCATCCTTTGTGCAAAAGCTAAAGGTTTTAAACTATCTATTCTAGACAAAAATACATACAGGAATATAGGAAGGTATTTGTGATTACATGAAGCATGAAGAATAACTATTATGTGTTGATGCTGTTCTGTTAGAGCCCCACTTTTCATAAAGTCTGTTGGTAAACCGCAAAAGAGAACCATTGCCATTATCGCAATAGGTCAAGCAATGCAGCACAGTGCTCAGAAGAAAGGTATTTATTAATTGTTTTTAAAATTAATGTCACATATAATTATTGATCAGAGTCATTGGCCCTCGAGAATGTCCATGAGAGCTTCCTGTTCAGAAAACTGCTGTAAAGACGCGCACATCTCGTCCAGCAGCTCCTCCCCTAATAAAAATCCATTTACATCATGCAGAGTATTCCCAATCCGATGGTCGGTGACTCGGTCCTGAGCAAAGTTGTAGGTCCTGATTTTTTCTGATCTGCCTTTGGTGCCAATCTGTTGCAACAGGGGATTAAATATAATGTCAGTGTAGAGTCATGAAAATTTCTAAATTTCATCATGGACTTCCAGCGAGTTAACATTTTTGTTTCCATTCCAATGGCCAACAATCAGAGCTATTCAGAGTTGGAAAAGAACAAAAATGCGGACTGTCTTTGGACATCAACGACTGGATAAGGAATCTCTGCATTTGTTTATATATACTATGCAAAATGCAATACAGAGTTATGCAAGATTGGTTTTCGGTTTTGTAAAACCAGATGGCTAAGCATCATTGAGGCCTAAAACTTGTGAGAAATCATTTTAATACCGTGCACAGACGTTCGTATCGGTGTCTGTCATAATGTGAACGTGTGCACTAGGGGGTAGTGTCACATGTACCAAACCAGAAAACAAGACAAAAGAAGAGAGTCTGATGTTTAACTGTAGCAGAGAAAAGTACAGTAAAGCATAGCAAAGTACTGGATGTGATAAAGAATAATTTCGTGAATATGTAGAAACACAGGAAAACAAAATCACACATGTGAAAAGCCGAAACCCATGTGCTTTTCCTTTATGGGATCTTTTCCCAAAGTTTTCACTTTCACTCTACAATAATTCATTGTCATGTCATTTTTTTGTAATATTTTGAAAACAGGTTGTACAAGTGCTTATAATGTCACACCTCTTCTGCCAACCAATCCTCAAATTGCTCCATTTTGCTTTTGCACTCATTCTGGTTTGGGCAGAGAAATGTTTGGTTCTTGTTACTGACACACTTCCCTGCTTAACCAATCAGCGGTTGACGCACAGCACCACAGACTCGCACGACGCATAGTTTTGAAGTTGTGCATGTCAGCTCCTCTGCAAATCACGCTTAAGCCCCATACACCCCTTCTCTGCGTCTTAACGCAGATACACTTATGTGCATCTTCACAGAAGTATAAATCAGTCATTAGGCACAGATCAGAAGTGTACCTGGAGTTTGCGGGCCTGATATCTCTTACTCGTCTCCTCCTCCAGCTTTGCACTGTAGAGCTTGGCCCGCAGCAGCTTCATGGCCTTCTCTTTGTTTTTGATCTGAGAGCGCTCCTGCTGACACTCGGACACGATGCCTGCAATTCCGAGATTTACCTTAAATACTCTTAGCTCCAGAAAGTATGACATATTAAGAAATCAGAATTATTTTTCCAGGTCCATAATATAAAGGGGGTCAATCAATTCAAGGCCTTTGTAATATCCTTGACAATATGTGAATAAAAACTTTAACTGTAAATATAAATTGATAAAAGTGAGGCTCGGATAGACATTGTGCTCTCTTGTCAAAACCAGCCATTCTTCTGCTTTCTTGACATTTTTTTTTTCACCTGTTGGTAAGTGGACAATCCTCACAGCACTGTCAGTCGTGTTAACATGTTGTCCTCCAGCTCCACTGGCTCTCTTTGTTTCAATCCTCAGGTGTTTTGGGTTAATAGTAAAAGAGATCTATGAATGCAATGGAGTATATTCATGTTGGTAAAAATGTAACAAAAATAAATAAATAGATACATACATAAATATATGGTATTCATCACACCTCTGCCGGCTGTGGTAATATTGCCACCGTCATGGTGCTGGTGTGCATGCGGCCTTGTTTCTCTGTCTTTGGGACTCTTTGGACTCGATGGACACCCGCTTCAAACTTCATCTTTTTATAGCTCAGTAGGCCACTGATGCTGGCTGTGGCATGCCGTACACCCCCTGGTGAAAGGAGCAAAAGGATGAGAGTCATTTCCTTGAAGTAATTTTGCCCAGTCCAGTCCAGGAGCCCCAGCCAGTGCACATTTTATGTTTCGTGATAAAACTGCTGCAACAATCAGAGACTGACCGATGTCACTTGACATGTACTCTAGCGTGTCAAATCCCCAGCCATAGAAAGCAGCAAAGTTCTTATACATGTCAAATATCTCTGCGGTGAAAAGCATGGCCTCTTGACCTCCAACTCCAGCGGTGACCTCTAGGACCAGATCGCTCATGTCTGATTCTTCCTCAGGGACTAAAAGAGAGAGAATCTATGAGAATAAAAAAGGGTTAGACAACATTAATTATTTTGAATGTTTGATGCACAGGCATAGATTTAGGGGCATGCCCCCCAGGGGTTAAATCGGGCTAGAGCGCACCGGAGCAGAGCTCCGGCACCTTTGGTCTGTGTGATCGGCAAACGGAGCTGAGCTCCGGTGCTATAATTTGACGGAACGTAAATCCTTCCTAATACAATCTTAATGAAATCCATTTCCCTATTCGATGGAATAAACCGCGCTGACAGACAATCCTTAAACTGTCAGTATGCGTTTCCTCCCTTTGTCACATTCCACAGCTACGCTCCCTCAACGACGCCTCTCCTTTCCTAA
>JAOUQW010000038.1:6053808-6067204 GCA_028565825.1 Olivaichthys viedmensis | reverse complement strand
TTTTTCCCCATTCTGATGGTTGATGTGAACATTACCTGAAGCTGCTGGCCCGTATCTGCATGATTTTATGCATTGCGTTGCTGCCACACGATTGGCTGATTAGATAATTGCATGAATGAGAAGGTGTACAGGTGTTCCTAATAAAGTGCCACACAGTGTGTGTATGTGTGTATGTATATGTGTGTATATATATATATGTGTGTGTGTATATGTGTGCCCCCTCGATCGCAGCTCCACGCCAAACGGCGAGGAGCGAAGTCGCGTAGCTGATCCTCAAGCAGCCGCCGTGAGCTGCCCACCCGATCGCGTCTCCGGGCCGATTCTTGCGGAGGCTGCTTGACTCCAACCCAGCTTGGCGTACCTGCCTCCCAGGAGCGGGGTAGAAGAGGCCGCTGGAATCTTTTCGGGGGAAGCGCCGAGGCCGTCCCAGACGCCTCTGGAGGCGCGGCCGAATCTCCTGATGCCGCCACCTCCCGTCACCCCCAGCTCTGTTGATTTTCAGAGAGGCCTCTGAAGACCATAGCTCAAAATACCACAAACAACATTACGTTTCCTTATAGCTTAGGAGTGTTGGCTCTGAATCAGCTCTAGGCGGAGTGGTGTGCAATTAGGACAATGCTTTCTATAGTTTAAGTCAAAGTCCAATTTTTTTTTTTATTGGAAATTGCCTTCCTTTAACATAAAAAGAAATGTACCCGTTGTTTTCAGATTTGAACTCGGTTCCTGAAGTGTTAAAATGCAAAAAGGCAACTGAAGTGTAATTAAAACCCCTGACTAATATATTTTTTAACAGTTTAGTAGCATGTGTGTGATTTTAGTTGAACAGAAATAACTTGCTTTATAGTTGCAACCAAAACCCCTTCAAAATAAATACTTCTTCCCTGGCCTAAGACCAAGATGGTACTTTCCTTCAAAAGATTTTATAAACTTTGTATTTTGTTTTCAGGTTCCCATAGTATGGATTTGGCAAGGATATGCAGATCATTTGAATAGATTAAATCAAAGTGTAAATAGGAGTGATTAATACATCATATTAGGCAGATTTGGTATGAAAAAGAGTGTGTTCTCTCTGCAAATTACCTTCAGTTTTAATAATGGTGAAAAAGAATCTGTGCAGAGATTCACATGTATCTGGTAATGGGTTAATTAATGCAATGTATCAACATTAAAACATATTAGATTGTAATACTGAACTTGTGATTTTAGACCTTGATACCTCTGAATACTTTGTTTAACCAATAATGCTTAGTTTTATTCATAGAGTGGGCTAAATCTAATTTGAAATATTTGATATGCACAGCGGTAGTTGTAAGGGGGGGAAAAAAGGGACTTTGTCGAACTTGATGAAAAAGCCAGTCTTTATTACAATAAAAAGCAGTAACGAAGCATCAATGGTTAGAGCTCCGGATTCAGCAGAGTCAGACTGATCCCAGATCATCTAAAACCTTCACAATATATACCTCTTGATGTATATACAAAACATTTGGTATCCTTTTGGCTGAGATGGTCTTCTTTGTTGTATCCCAGTTCCCAGACTATAATTTGCATAACTTTCTGGCCATAACTTTGGTCCATTTGCTATAAAAGCTTATTAGGAAGGCAGGAACTTAAAGGGTTTGAATTTGATCACATCAAATCAAAAACCACTTATTCACACACACACACACACACACACACACACACACTGTAATATCTTAGTTGCTCAGCGGTTAAAGTTTTGTTTTACTGATTGGAAGGTTGAGCATTCATATCCCAGCACTACCAAACTACAGCTGTTGGGTCAATAAGAAAGCCTTTTAACTTTTAACTGTGTTATCTTAATTCTTCTCTGCAAAATAGAGATAACAAAGGTCATTTTGTTATTTTCCTGTTGCTGAGTAGACATTGTTTCATGGAAAACTGTATGTTTCTATACTGCAAGACAACTATAGAATTTACATATAGAATGTGCTTCTTCCTACTAGTCATGCCATGCGAATTCAGTTAGTGCTCATTTACTCATGGATCATTTTAAATGTGCAGATGGTAACTGAAAGGAGCCAGTGTTCAGTGCTTGTACAATTGCTGAGATAGCTGACATTCAGTACTCTTGTGTAGTGGTGGACAGTGTAGCTTCAAAATATCATTAGTTTCTCATAGTTTCATAGACATTTGCATTATTACCTTGTACATGCTTCATGTACAGAAGTCTGATTCAAGTCATGAGTCCCTTAATTTGATGACTGGAGTGACATGTGACTCCAATTTTGACTAATCCCCAATTCTGCTCATGTGTTGGTAGTCATTAAGTTGTATGAAAAACTAGGATCTCTAGGAAAAGGAACTCGGGAACTATGCTTAATTCATTATTCCTTCTCAATCTCCATGAACAGAGCAGCCTTCAGCATCATTGTGTCCTTCTCGGTTTAGAAAATTCAGGCCAAATAAGTACTGATTCTTCAAGGAATTTCCAAAGACTAGACTAAGGTGGAGTAAATAGAATTGCACGATATAATGGATGTTAGCCTGAGACATTTGGACAGTGTATGAAGTAAATCTTTTTAATGGAGGAGTTGCTTAGTTTTCTGGCAGCTGTTTGGATATCTGGAGCATGCATTGGTGTTCTGTGTGTATACAGTAAGGTTGTTTTGTTTGTTTTATCGAGCAACAGAGTGTCCTGCCTTGTTAGGATAAGTTTATCTGTTCCTTTTTTGTTGTCTTTGCGAGGCCCCTTTGGGTCCTCACTAAAGCTCAGGCTTATCATTGGTCAGAATGCACTGAATATGTCTGTGGCAAAGATATGGTATGCTACAACTAAAGCATATAAACATGAATCAGAGTATGAGTATTGAATGGTTTAAAACTGTTGGGAATCATTGGTTGAGTTTGAAGCACAATAGAATGATTGCTAATGCACCTCAATGGATTGCACAGTACTGTAGGTTTTTGTACTATAGGTTATTATAGAACACAGTATTGCAAGTTTATGGTGTGTGTGTGTGTGTGTGTGTGTGTGGTCCAACCCTATCTGGCACTGCACATCTGACTTATTTCAGGTTGTAACTGCAGTATTAAAAAAAAAGAAAAAAAAGATGCCGGTTCTAAGCCTTAACTTTATCTAAGTGAGGCATTCCGGTGTTTGGGAGGGGTGAATTTGAGGGGCTGGGTCAAACTCCTCTTGGCCGTTCTCCTGTTGCACGGAACATATTAGATGAGCTGTGTTCAGCAGCTGACGCCGTAGTATTGCCCTGTTGGTGGAGCCGAGAAGGATTCACATTGTAAGGCTTTTTACATTTTTTTCCTTTCCTACATTTGTATAAATATTTAATGTAGTGTGGTGCATATTGGTTGAGGTTGATTTAAATATGTTATTAGATTCTTGATGTTGGCTACAGTAGCTAAGGTCAAATTAGTGACCTGTAGTTCTACACTAAGTCATCAGCATGTTCTTTATAAAATTAACGTTTATTTCCTTTGCATCATATTAATTGAACTTTGCTATTGTAGCATTTAATGGATAATCATCCAGTTATCAAATTCTCGATGAACCTGTGTTTTTTTATTTTATAAACCAGCTTCTGACTGATTCCTGCTGAAAGATCCAGTTCTGATAAGCCACAAAACCATCAGATGAGACATTTCTCATATAAAACGTTTTCTGTGATACCTGGGGAGTAGGTTTAAATCATTACACATATGGTGCCTAGGAAAAAAGTTAATAAATTGGTATTTTCAGTTTTTTTTGCAAGTGCTGTAGCTTTTGTCTGTTTAGAATAGCCAATCCTTATGTTGGTCTTGAGATTTTGCTGTAATGCATGGAATTTTGATCGTTTAATAAAACATTTCTACAGGAAATTATTGTCAATATTGTTCAAAGAATTTTGCCGCCTGTCAAAATAAGGGATCTATTATTATTTATATTAAATTGAATTATGAAGTTTGAAAGTGCACACTAGGGTTACTTATAGGCCTATGGAGCTTTCTGGTAACTTTTTTTTTTTTTTACATGGTAACTATTATTTTATTTGGGGAAAAATTAGGTTTGCCATCAAGGAGCAAACAATGGTGGTTTTTAATCTTGATATTATCTTGAAAAGTTACATTTGATTACTTATGCAACCTGCTCTTCTTGTCTGAGAACTGGACAATTTTAAATTCTCTGCATTTTTGACACCTATTAAATATTGGTATTTTACCTGTACTAATGAAAATGCACTTAAACAGTCAAATATTTGTTGGAAATGTTACATCACTAATAGTGGCAACATAAGCGCGCACATTATTGACTCAATAATTCCTGCAATTTCAAATTTGATTCCAGGTTTTAAAACTAATCAGTGAACCTTCCAACAGTGAGGAATAATGACTGCCGTTAATTCTCCACGAGACAAGTGAGTGACGTCTCTTCATACCTTTTAAAATACTGAAGGCTGTGAATGTGCAGGTGTGTGATGCTGTTTTTATCCTGGCAGGTACAATGCTGTATGGATCATATTTTTCATCTTGGGGCTGGGAACCCTCCTGCCATGGAACTTCTTTATGACTGCCACCATGGTAACAATGCATTCATTATAAGTGATTTTCCTTGGGCTCTCCAGTGTCTGTTAGAAAAATGTGAATGTGTGATCTGGTTCAGTGTTTGAGATAATATAAAAGTAAAAAACTTTAAATTACAAACGTAGCTTTTTCTTTTTTGCTAACTTTATCTGATTTTGTTTCTAGTTTTTCTGGCAGGAGTAAACCTATTGCACAAACCACAAACTATAATTTTATTTTAGTTCACTAAACATTTTTTTTTTTTTTGTGTGCCCCTTGAAAACAGTTCAGAAGCTACAACCATGATACAGATAATTGAGCAATGCATAAGATGGGCCCCTTGGTTTTAGTACTCGATTGACATATAATGTTTTTTACAGTACTTCACCAGCCGTCTCAGGGACCCTGCCACAAATGGAATTGGTCAGAACCAGACAGTCAATGGCACACTGGTAGCGGGTGACACCCGTAATGTACTGGAGTCAAAATTCAACAATGTGATGACCCTGTGTGCCATGGTGCCGCTGCTCATCTTCACCTGCCTCAATTCCTTCCTTCATCAGAGGTCTCTTATGGCAAACAATCATTCTCTTTGCCTTAATAAAAAAAATCTTATCTCCAATAAAATCTCATCCAACCAATATTCTGTTTAAAGTGATGCCCTACTAGCTATTACCTTTATCTGAGAATCCGGAGAACTCTGCAGCACACTAATACAGTGAACTCTGGTGCACCACATGCTTTGTTCATCATTCTGCAACAAATCTTTTTTCGTCCCATAAAAAACATTAGCAAATGTCCATGGATTAAAGTTTTCCGGCAGATTGACTTCTCCCTTTTTTAGATTGATTTATATTTGCAAAAATATTTTTCCCGTGGGGGTGGGTGTTTATAGTAATGTGGCTTTCACATAATTCACGGAAAATTCAGTGGGATGCGCGGCGCAGCGCAATATAGAGGTCCACACCCAGTGGCCTCTATAGTTCAAATGTTTTTCACTTTTGCGTCACACCCTACAAACTAATCTCTTCAGGGCAGCAGAGCATCACACTTGTGTGCTTGGTAGTTTCTTCCTGGTCTTTTTGTTGCTTTAGGAAAACATCTACATGCCCAAAAGCAGAGAAAAGAAGACCACTAAATCAATAGAACCACTGTCTTTTCACAGTTGTTAACTAAAAACACTTAAGTCGTGTATTCATTACTATTATACTATGTGATATATTATTATATGTATTTCCTATAGTGTATTTTATGTATATATATATATATATATATATATCATGTATATTAAACTATATTGTTATATATTTGGTTTTATATAGATTTTTTTTTTTATTAATGAATCTGCACAGTGCATTTTGAGTATGTTTGAACACTGCCTGTTGTAGTGCATTGTGGGATTTTATGAGCCCACTGAATTGTCCACTATGCTTTTGGAAAAGACTTCTGAATGATCTGCTGCTAAAATCGTGTGCTCTATAGTGAATAGGGTGTGGTTTCAGACATAGCCCAAGCTCAGAGTTTGTGCAAGATTGAACATATAGTTCTGGTTTGAATTTTTTTTCATATTGTTTTCATACCCCAGAGGGTATGTTTGTTTTAATTAATGAGAGCATTTGGTTGGATTTCATATGCACCCTTTTACTCCCCAGCCAAACATTATCTCAGGAATGTTGATCTTGCACCCCATCTCGCGCTCTCTCTCTCAGGATCCCTCAGAAATGGAGGATCTCCGGCAGTCTATCTGTGATCCTGGTGGTGTTTTTGATTACCGCATTGTTGGTCAAGGTGGACATGGCACCTCTGCCCTTTTTCACAATCACCATGATCAAAATCATCTGCATCAACTGTGAGTGTGTCTGCTGGATATCTATGCTTTGCCCCTTAGAGAAGTTGTTCCATCCCCCATGATGCACAGTTTCCTTTTTTCACTTGGAGGAGTATGGGTCAACATCACAGCCTTGCCTTCTTTGATGTTGTTATTATTACATACTGGTTTGGAGAGTCTAGCTGTGGAAAATGCAACAAAAAGAGAGTATCTGGTGGGAACTAATCTTTGAAATTCCCATGCGGGATGTGCGTTGTACCACATGTCTTGTTCATTGTATATTTTTATTAGCATTTGTCTTCCCTTCTCACCACTCTGTCACTTTGTTCTGTCCAGCATTTGGTGCGATTCTGCAGGGGAGTCTCTTTGGGCTGGCAGGAATGCTCCCAGCCTCCTATACCACTCCCATCATGAGCGGCCAAGGGCTCGCCGGAACATTTGCGGCATTCTCCATGATCTGCGCACTTACCAGTGTGTATTTCTTCTATTTCTATCTTGCTTGCAGATCCTACGTATTTAAAAAAATAAAAATAAATTTGAACTTTTATTTATCGACAAGGGGGTAGCTGTTTATTTCACATATCCTAGCTTGAAAGGAAGTGGAATCAGAGCACATGGTCAGCCATTGTACAGCACCCCTGGAGCAGTTGAGGGATAAGGGCCCAATAAGTGACAGTTCTGGGATTTGAACTAGAACCTTCTGTTCACTACCACAGGACCACCCGCAGTTTCTCTATGATTATGTAATGCTGGACTGTGTTATTGTTATTCTTTTCTGCAGTTGTTTGAGACTTACTTTATCAACACAGTCTAATGGATTTCCAGGTCATGGGCTTCTATTTTTTGTTTCTTCTTTCCCCCAGGTGGCTCAGCGCTGCAGGACAGTGCCTTTGGCTACTTCATCACAGCTTGTGTTGTAATTCTCCTGGCTATCTTTTCTTACTTTGCCCTGCCAAAAATGGTACGTCCCGAGTTCATTCGCATTTTGAATAGCTGCCGCAATACAGCTGAGAGTCAGCGTTAGGAACGTGGCTAATGCTAAGAATGTGGATTTATGGTTCTCTTCTATCTCTTGGGGGTGTATTGGGGCCAATATATCACAATATATGTTTGTTAATCACGATATTGGCCGAGCTTGTAATAAGCCTGTGAGCACTCTGACCAATCGCAGAGGGTTCAGATACGTTTTCTGTGGGTGTTTCTATGGGGGGGTCATTGCTGCCTTTATTGACATCCTCTTTCGGCATGAAGATATGCTTGTGCAGTTGGGGAATGAGGACGTGCTCTTGCAGGATGAAGATGGGCTTGCGGTAGAAATACATGCACGTGCGGACTGAAGAAGTGCTAATCCGGAATGGGGAAAAAAAGTTTACTGTAGTTGTTATGGAAACTGACGCCTAGTAGCCTCATCCCATTGGGAATAAAACGTTTAACAATCTAAATGCTTGTTAATTGTGTATAAAATAAAATAAATGTTATTGTACCATTTTTTCATAAATAATGTAAGGTGTCTGAAAACAGCACCATCTAAACTCCTAGATAGCGATTTGATTTATTAATTAATTTTTTAAATCTAAAATATGTGTGGTTAAATGGGTTAGATCCGGATTTGATCCACTTCGTAGTCTAATGTGATCCTTCCTCTTAAGATGTTGGCTGTTTAAAAGTCTATTGAATGCGTTCATGTGAAAAGTGAAAGTAAGTTCTATCAGCGTTTTTGCACTGATCGGTTACAGCGACCGAACCTAAAGACCATCTGCACAGATTCACTCATATTCAGATAAATATGAAATGCAGTCAGTCATTTGTTTATAGACGCGGGGGTCTGATCTCCGTGACTTTTAGGCCAGTGAATGTCATATTTGCTTCTATTCTCATGTGTTCATCAGAAACAGACACTAGTTTTCATATTAATTCTGAAATGATCATTTAGCCTCAGTCAACAAAGGTTTTCTCATCATTTGAATAATTTAGTTTTTGTATGATTACCAAAAAGTTCAATGTTGGGCTCATCACATCTTAACGCATTTTCACACTTTTTTTTGATAAATGGTTTGACATCTAAATAAACAAGGTGTTCAACCATTTCATCCTACCACATTTCATCTTAAATGGTCCTATAGGTTTAAGGGTAGTGAAAGTTCAGGCTATGTTGGTAGCACGTTCTGATAACCAGCATGATCTGATGATATGGTATTCATTTTGACTGCACCTCTGACAGATTCCCTGGCATTATGGTCACATTGTAATTAGCCACGCCTAAAAAATTGTATGACATTGCGTTTAATTATTACAGTACATTTTGCATTGAATTATTACAGTACATTTTGCAATGATATGTCATACTTTAAAATGGTGTATAGAGTTTGGATATGGGGAATATTTTAAGTTAATAAGGTGTTTTGTTTGAGCTTTGGTATTAGGGTGGTTTTGAATTATCTTTGTCAAGTAACTGCTTTTGTCAAGTAAATCTGGCAACCCTGCTAGTCACAAATCCACAAGTGGTCACTGAGGACCCACTTGACGGTACTTGACGAGAAATTGTGCGCATGTTTACGGAAACTCTGACCCATGCATAGGGCTTATACGCAGCTTTTTGGAGAGAGCGAGAATTAGAGACACCCATGGTAAAATAAGGAATTTTTGAACAGCTCAATGCGAAAATGACCATTCTCATGCCACTTCATTACAAATTACACAGCCTTACAATGATTACATAGACTAGTAGTGTTCAAATAAACTATTCTAAACGGCAAAGTTTGTATTTTGCATATTTCACTCCAAAACCTTAAAGAAATTGTAATAATCATTTACCTGTTTTTTTGTGCGCATGTACACTTTTACTTTGGAATCTATGCAAAGTTTTATAAATGAGGCCCCTGGTGTGAATGGTGCCTTAAAGTCTCATAACTAGAGAGCAGCTAGAATAGCTTTTAGCTGTCTTTTATAGCTACCTTCTGCAGCACTCCGCTATCTTAAATTAACTGTAAATGCTTTAGCTGATTGCTAGCAACTGACGTTTTTCAGATTGATTGTCTAGCTAGCTAAAAATGACTAGCTGCTGACAAGTTGAACTTACATTTAGCGACTGATGGGCTATATGGAAAATGTGAGTCAATAACTAAGCTTAACATTCTGACACATTTACCAGTAGCCAAAGACTTATTTTGCTCTGCCAATAAATCCATGAAATAAGACGATGACTGGAGCCAGAGCTGTACCACTAGCTATCTATTGCTTTGTAAACACGCAGCGAGGAGTGGACACACTGACATAACAGAGTTATGACTCCACTATTACTACGTGCCTTAGCATCTCGCATTTCAACACGTCATGTAAGAAATCTTTTTAAAAAAATTGCTAAATATCAGCAACAAAAAACATTACTGTAGGTAAAATAAAATGAATGAATCTGAAATATCAGCATTTTTGATAAAATTATGATATTGCCTCCCTGTGATTCACTAATATAAAGCAACACAATTTTCAACTTCTGTAGTTCATGCAATATGAACACAGTTTAGCACTACTGTTGATGTTTATTCTGTCTGTGGCAATATAGGCTAACTAATATTTGAATGCATTCGAATACTGAATATTTTAACGAATTAAAATTTGAACACAACTTTTAAAATAATTTGACAGCTTTAGCCTGTTTTATTTTATAGCCTATTATTTTTCATAAGCATGCTTCAGTCACTGCCAATGGGGCCTTTTGATTCAGTTTATCACTCTGCCCTGATATTTATCACCGGTGACAGTTACAGGATGCATTACTTCATGCTTTATGCTAGGTTAGGTGTTGGATGTTAGGCGGCCCTCTGTAGCAGTTCGACAGGACTTAAGGCCCTAATAAGTTGTTGGTCATAGACTTCGGACAATGGACTACCAAACTTGTTCTAATTAGTGGACTATACTTCAGGTCCCTCGAGTATTTAATTTTTTTTTTTTTACTATGTTAACCATTGAACAATATTTGTCAAAATCCACATTAGGCTTGTGACATTGTGTAAAACACACCATCATCCAGTATTGTTAGGGGTGGGGTATAGGGTTTACCCTGTGTGTTTTAGGCCTACACTCCTTCTTGATTATTATTGCAGTATTTTAATAATAATAACAATAACATCAAAAATAATAAGTTTTCCATAGCGTGGCCGAAGAATTCCCCCAAGAAACCACTGCGCCCGTTCTCGCTTCAGATTAAAAAATTTCTCAACTTAATTGTCCCCATAGATATGTTTATATTTTGCTGAAAAAATATATGAAAAGTTGGTCGAATGTTTTTGGTTTTATTCATGGTCTAATGTTTTCTGTCTTTGATATGTATATGCCTGTGGGTTTAAAAGAACGCCGCCGTCCTCATTTGGCAAGCGCGAGTTGTAAAGTTGCTATCACTCTTAGTTACCACACGAGACATGCAAGCAATTTTTCACTTGCCGTATGAAAAGCTGTGCTAAGCAGGAATTCTGACTTTTCATACACAAAGGGGAGAGAGACTGGTGGAACAGAGAGAGATTTGTCGCCTGTAATGTAAAATGCCCAAGCTGCAGACGCATGTTTTCTGGCATTTAGAAGGAATGGAATCTATTGCCAATTCCCCATACCATCATCAATCTGCTCAGGCCTAATCCACATCGAGCTACATCACAAGTGAGAGATTATAATAGGCTACTGATAACTTAGCTAACATTTAGTAATAAATATTAACCCTCCTCTAAAATTAAATGCATGCTAGGTTAAGTACATTGATGTTAACGTTAATACCATAGCTAGCCAACGTGTGATTGAATACTACAGTCTGACAGAATTATATATTATTATAGCAAACTCCACAATTATTGGCACCGTTCCAAAGATTCCAAAAATGACAGAAAATATAATATTAAATTAATACATGTAATAATTTAAATTTTCCATTCAGACAGTTGAAGTGGAACTACTTACCTTTCCTCTAACAAAAAGTGTTTTCTCTTAAAAACACGAGTAGCAAAAGGTATTGGCACTTCAAAAAATATTCGAAATAAATGCACACAAATGGCCAGCCTTGTAAAAATTCTAATAATTTCGTTAAAAAATTGTCTCTGTCTTCATAAACTCTTTTGTTACCTTTGACCATTTCCTGTTTCCTAGGGGTATAAATATGAGGTTATGTTAGCAGGCTCTGATGTATCGTTAGCAGGCTCGCGCTCTGGTGTTAGCAGGCTCTGATGTTAGCAGGGCCATCTGCTAAGGCCAGCAGTTACTGGAGGTCTGGTGTCAAGTCATATTAGTGGTCAGTAGTTATATTTAGGCACTTTAGTAAATACTTTACTTCTTCAAATGCCACTTTTAGCATGACTGAGACATGCTAGTTTGTATACATGTGTGGGCCAAAGTTCTGGCATTATTAAAAAGGATTAATGATAAAAAAAAAAAATTTCCCTCTTTCCCCTCTCTCTGTCTATAGGTCAGGACATAATCGTGTGTTACATGAAGAGTTTCTCAGGATTGTTTGGATTGCTCGTGAATGAGTGGATTGACATAAGAGGTTGTGGATAGATGGCATTTTTGTGTAATTTGTTTGTTGCACAAGTAAGTCACCACAGTGAACTGTCTCTTGTTGCGTGATCACAATGAAATATTACTAAGGCTGCCAGAGCAGGTCTACAAGCTTAGTTTTATTGGATTTCAGAATTAAAAATCTAATTTACCTTTTTATTTGCGAGGTAATTTTGGAACTACACAAGGCAAATGATTATACAAAAGTGTTCTACAGGAATTTCTTTTGAAATGGGGGTGGAGGGCTAGAGGGGAGCATGGTATCCAGTCATTCATGTAGGTATTTGTTAGGTTTTGCTTGGTAAAAATGTGCTTGAATGCCTTTCACTCTGAGTTTTTCCGTCATGTTACATTGTGAACTTGGCCAAAGAAACGCAAATATACCAATGTACTACTCCCCTTGTTTCTGTCTTTAGGAAAAATTCCCGCTGAGAAATTCACTTGTGAACATGAAGGTCTATAGTGTTTAAAGCCATGTTATTAAGGCACAAGACACAAGGCCTGTTTTAAAGCCTTTTTCTTAGCAACCACAAATTCAAAGGACACATGGATTGGTATGTGGATGTACATACTGAAGGACATGCACAGAGCAAGGTCTTTTTCAACAGAAAACAAACCTTCTAAAAGTGGCCAGTGTCCTCTGCCCCTCTCCTCCCCCTTGGCTATTTTTAGTCTTCTTCTGTTTGTCTCCTTGAGAACTTAAACCTGCTTTCAGAATGTTTCCATGATTAGCATGAGAAAATGGAAATACTTCTGACCCTGTTTGTAGCGTGTTTTGTGAGCATAATAGTGTTTCAGCACCAGGGAAATGGAGGCAGGGTCGGCATCACGAGGGACATTCGCAGGGCATTGTTAAAAATAACTTTGAGTTATTCTCAAAGTGTTCTGTTCTGTTATTCTATTGATATTTTAGTGTATGTTTGGATTTTACATTTGGTCGAATAGGGCTGTATGTGTGCGGTTCTCCGAATTTGCTGACACTGACACCGTAACTGTGGTTGAAAGTGTAACCTAAGGCGATACTCAATTGCTGGAAAAATGGAGAGGTGGGAATCGTTACATGGCACAGTTTTGTTTTGTTTTTTTGACCGCACCAGGGTTTATAGTTTTTATACTTCAGCAAATGGACCAAAATTCTAGGTGCAAGTGGTTTTGGGCCTGGATATAAACTTAAATGTGAAACCAGGCAAATCCCGATGAAGCCGTAGCCATTAGTGGACACTAGTCCAAGAGAGCATATTTGGCCTTGCTCTCTGGATGGAAAGAATGGTGTTCCTTTCTCCCCTGTCGATAGGAATTCCCAAACGTGGTCCTCTGTGAGCTCATGTATGTGGAAGAGGGCAGTTAGTGTCTCCTCAAAGCATGTTCAACATGAGCAGCAGTTAGAAAAATGATGCATTCTGATGGTTGATGTGAACATTACCTGAAGCTGCTTGTCCGTATCTGCATGATTTTATGCATTGCGCTGCTGCCACACGATTGGCTGATTAGATAATTGCATGAATGAGAAGG
>JAOUQW010000038.1:6025403-6036235 GCA_028565825.1 Olivaichthys viedmensis | reverse complement strand
ATATATATATATATATATATATATATATATATATAACCATGCATTTCCAAAAATAGCATGTTGGAGCGTGTCCAAGTAAACACTTACCGTAAGTCTTTATAGAGAGAACATATTATGTTTCTGAGCCCGTTAACCCTTAGTTACTACTGATTAACAACTCTGAGACAAGAACATTGTTTCAGGCTAGTAACACAAAATAGTTTAATGCATAAATACCATGATTAAAATGATTCCCTCAAAGCAAAACCCAAAAACATCAAGTGGATTAATAATGCTAAAGAAATGAATTTGCAACCTCGAGGGATTCCTGCATCAAAAGGTGCTGCAGGTGATTGAGAGCCAGTCGTACATGATGTGGGCGAGCCGTCATAAAGCAGCCGAGTTCCTCTGTGAACGTGATTAGTCTTGAGTTAGTGTGTGGGAGCGCAAGTGGCTTTATTCCACGTCAAGTAAGAGATGAAATGATTGAGTCTTGTTACTGTTTGCTAGCTGCCCTCCAAGCCCGATGGAAGAAACGTATCCAAGTGTGACCCACGGTCCGGACAGCACAAGGGTCCTGGAGCACAGCTTTATCCGATCTCAGTACAGTGCGTTTGGTTTGCTATATTTATAGTCTGTTTAGTTTTATTAAGTGTGTGTAGTGTGTGTCACTGGTGCACCTCGTTGTCGATGAGACTGTCCTCTCCCGACTGGAAATCCACCTCATTGACTGCAGAGACCGGTGCGTTGACCTCGTCGTCCTGTGAGGACCCTTGGCCGTAATCCTCGCCGCTGCCCGAGCCCGTCTCCTCCGGGCCCTGCTCCTGTAGGACCTGAGCGATGTACTTCTGCTGAGGGGGAGGGCAAGAAAGAGGGGGAAAAAACCTACATGATCAGATAAAAGGACGTACAAAAACTGGGGACGATTGGGACAACAAAAATAAAAAAAATGACAACAAAAAACATGCCACAAATCTCAGCAAAAAATATCGAAAAAAATATTTATTATTCTTTGTTGTTTAAAAAAAAAAATAACTTCAGGATGAGCATACTCCCAATATTTCGACTATCTTGAGAAACAAAATATAGTTTTTCTGATGCGACATAGCTACGTTCATAGTGTGTAATCTATTTAAACTCACTGCAGATTTGGTGGGCGGGGAGGTGCCAGGTTGCTGTCCGTTCTCCACTCCATCCACGTCTTGGGAGTCAACCTATAGAGTACACATGGAGCACAGGTTCACAGAGAGGCAAAGAAAAATGAGCTAAGGTTTTTCCATACAGTACAAACGGCCACTTTAATGGACGTGGATCCTAGTCTCACCTTGTAATTGTGTGCGCTTAGGTACTTAAAATGGCCGAACACAACATGGGAGACGCAGACTATGATGGTGGTGATTAGAACCACAAATGTGAACATTGAGGTGGCGGCAAGGAATCCTAGGTAGAGTAAAGAACAGAAAAAAAATATGCTATAACAAATGAATAAAGCTTGGCGTGGTACGGTGTGTTGGTGAAGAGGGGCAACAGAGTACACTGTGCATACTATAGTACAGTGTAGTACATAATATACACAAGTTCCTAAAGCTATTGGGATTTGAAATTTGCGATCTGCACTACTCATTTTTGAGCATGATGGTACCACCAAAATATTGAAATAGTAAAGAAAGTTCAATCTGAAGGCAGCTCACCTGTGCGTACGGTGGAGTAGAAGAGCAGCCAGAAAAGGCACAGGATGGGTGCAGCCACCACCTGGTTTACAGCGCCGGAGTGAATCTTCTTATCCAGTTTGGAGGGCAGGTAGGCGTAGTACATATTATACCTGTCCACTAGGTGCTTTAATAACATGTACATTAGACCTAAACGGAGGACAGAGGACGTGGGAAAAGTTTGTAACGGTAATTCTAAAGAACTAAAGATTTG
The DNA here is from genome assembly GCA_028565825.1 of Olivaichthys viedmensis. Taxonomy (NCBI): domain Eukaryota; kingdom Metazoa; phylum Chordata; class Actinopteri; order Siluriformes; family Diplomystidae; genus Olivaichthys; species Olivaichthys viedmensis. The sequence continues at coordinate 6,034,333 of JAOUQW010000038.1, read as the reverse complement.
TTTTCGCCTCATTTATCTGTTTAAAGCTGCAGTATGTAACCTTTTACTGGTCCCTGGTATACGCAACATGGGCAACATTGTGTGCACCTGCCATCAAGCCACAATCTTGGGCAGCAGTGAAAGGTATAGCTCTAGTCGCTCAGCACACTGTGCATGGTTGCCCTAGGTTACACTTGTGAAGACTCGATAGATAAAGTTTAGGTGTCTTTTAAAAGAGCTATTTTTAAACCAACTTTTCAAGGAGTCACTTCAGTCTATACATTTAACAACGTGCAGTTTGAAAATTCATAAATTATGTTTTTCCATTTTCAAGGGTCGGGTAGGTGGATTTGAGAAGCTTACCGAAAGGAACGATGATCGGACAGGTGATGCTGTATGTCATGACTACAGTGAAGACATTCATCAACCAGGCGTATGCCGCCCCGAACTGGAACTCATACGCTTGATGCTGCGTATCAGAAATATCACATCGCACATTCATTTAGCTCAGACATAACAGTGGGTAGGCTTCGAAAGCCGAATGCATTTGGATTACACGGATTCCAAACAAAAATACGTTTAATGACGGTTGAGCTCATGTATTCGATGAATATCTAATTGCACTTCAGTTCTAATAAATGATAAAAACAGAGATTATGTTTAGCTCGCTTTGACATTAAAACATTTGTAACTATGATGGAATGCAAAAGGTGAAAAAAGGAACATAAAAAAGAGCGTCTTTGTAAAAAGCAAACAAAATGGTGAACTTAGTCACTGTTCCATTTCATTCACCTCTTGTTTGTACTCCAATCTGTGCACACACCCTTGACATCGGGAGAATCTCGACGCATGTGAAGGGGTTTCATGTGTCTCAGTATTGTTTATAATGTCAATAGTGAATAAAGATGAGACATATTGGGTATTAACTGAAACACTTGTTCCTTCTCCTATTAGCACCTAATAATGTGCAGTAATATGTGAAGTGACAGTATACTAAAGCATGCGGGATGCGGAGCGTCTGAGGAAACCCCGTACCTTCTTTACATTGCGTCTCTCGGCTGCAGAGCGAGCCAGGCACAGGCGGATCATGTACAAGAGCAGACCCGGAATGCGCAACAGGTCCATGGCATTACCGATGAAGGCTGAGGCAATGACATAATTGACAAAAAAAGCTCCGTTGTCTGGAAGGAATACACATCTGAAGCAGAGAGGGAAGACAAACAGCATGATAAAAAATCCATGGACAGTCACATCAAGAAATGGTCATGATGCTATTCCAAGATATTCACATCCATCTCTGTGCACGAGCCATGCCTATTACAGTGACAATCTGACAATATGCCTCTAGCCTAATTCCAAATAATGTTAAACTGATTGTAGTGGTATAGTACAATATCTCCATGAGCCCCTAGAACAACCCGCTCTTGCATAAACTTACTCGAATCTCACTGTAGCTTTAGCCAGGAACGTCTTGTCAAAAAGCCAGCGAAAGAACAGATCCAAACTACATTGAATACATAAAAAAAAAAAAAAAAAGCATATTACAAAGCAATCCATCATCGTTAAAATACTTCAAATTTCAATGTTAAGCCAACCCAGAGTGTCGGCAATAAGGAAAAATGTGCCGTCATATATTTTCAGCTAAATGTATTTGGTACGAATAATGCATCACAAAATGTATCTGCAACTCAAGTAATACAACTTCGACAGAAATGTAAACACAAGTGTAAAACGTTCCCAGATTGCACTTTTCCTCCAGTTACTGCAGAGTTGCATGTGTAGCAGGTGTACCTGCTGAGGCCCAGAGACGGCAGCAGCAGAACCATAAAGATGAGGAAGGTGTAGCACTTGTGCATAGTGGTTCTGTTCTCTCCAGAACTGTTAGGAAAAAGTCCCAAAACACCAGTGAGAAAGAAAGTTGCAGCTTAAAGTGTCCCCAACAAACATGTAAGCATGAATTTTGGTATAATTTGCAGAAAATTACACACACCATCAAGGTCACCTCTTTCAATGGAAAAATTATATAAAATAAAATTAGACAACTGCTAGAACAATTATGAAATTGCTTACGAGTCATAACTGCACATAAACCTTGAGAGACCTTTCCTTTGCCTCCATAAGGTGGCATTTCAGCTTACAATGCAGCATTAGCTGATGTGTGCATGTGTGAGAAAGGGAGCGGGGGAGCAAGTGTGTACCGTGTCCAGTGGGCCTCAAAAAAACCGGAGTAGTACACGATGGTGGGCAGCAGGGCCGAGAAGCACCACAAGAGCAGAGTGGGGAAGAACTGGGTGATTATGGGATTCTGGACGTCCAGACCAAAGCAGAAAACAGTGAGGGAAAGGCCAGTGAGGATGGGAGTAACAAAAGGTCACATTAGGATCCATTCAGTTCATTATTTTATAATGTCTATCTTCATAATGAACACATTTCATGTCCTAAAACAGCAACTTTCTGAACTCCTTTTCTAATTGGGATCTTTGACAGACAATCAGGTCAAAGTTAAGGACAGAGTTATAAAATACAGCATGCATGTATTGAGTGAGGTCAGCCACATGCCTGATCCATGCATCACACACTTACATTTAGGTACTCCACAGGTTTTGTGACGTTGAACTTGTCCATGGTGGAGATGATAATGGCAGGAGTGGTGAGGAAGAAGAGCAGGAGGAAGAGGAAACTGTTGATGACTAAGCAGCGAAGCCACCAGGATGCGCCACCAATGGACAAGTGCTCCCTGCGGGAGAAATACGTTTTTTTTTTTTTCTTTAAATGAAAGATCTTTTGGAAGATGAATAGCACTATAATCTATACTGGCTTCAATAAAATGTTCCATGATTTGAGTTAATTTGCCTGTTTTGATGGAGCTTTCTAACAGGAGGGTTTTGAGAGCATTATCGTCGCTGTAGAGATTATGGTGGAGAACAGAGGCTCTTACCAGTAGACGTTCTGTGGGTCAGGAGCGTAGGTGATGGTCCAGTTGTGCGTGTGTAGGGTGCTGCTGTACAATGAGGATTTTGGCTCGCGCCGAAAGTGACAGCCATGACACTGACACGCATTAAAGTCCTTCAGAATACTGAGACAGGGACAAAACACAAGATGTTAAACAAAGTCTAGTAAACAAGGAAAAAAAAAAAAAAAAGTAGCACTAGTAAGGAAAATAGACAGGTTTCGTTCCCGTCATCGTGATTTCAGCAAGACACATGGCCCATATACAAACTCAGTGTAGCAGGTTTCACTACATATCAATGGTAGCACGCACCACACGCAAACAGATGACGTGACAGTGTGTCTTGGTTGTGACGTATTGTGCTAAACTTAAACTCTCTTAAAAACAGCAACAGTCAACTCCAAGTTACACATGTTCAGAGTGCATCCTAAAACATTCAAAACACACAGCCTTTCAAACCTACACTGCCGTCATGGATTCATTCTGGAAGGTGACGAAGGCCATGTCCAGAGGTTTAGTGTTGACCTTCTCTCTCTCTTTCTTATATTCCTCCTTCAGCTTGGCCTCCAGCTTAGTGTAGTAGCTTACCGCCTCCTCCTGCACAACACCATGACATAACAGTTTAGATTCAGCAGTAATGTTGTTTCAGTTTCACTCATGCAAGTCCACAGTTAAATATGAACATACGGGTGTGTTAGCTAAAGTAATGAGACAGAAATGCTGAATGCTATACACACACACACACACACACACACACACACACACACACAGCACTGAGAGATGATCAGAAAGATTATTGTCCCATGTCTGGGCTGTTTTAAGTAGTGCAATCAAGTCCTTTGAATAACACTGCATGTATTTTCACATAGTTATTGTTTTGTAATTTGTGATAATTAATTAGTGGCCTCAAGTCTACCATTAGGGGATTACAGACACGACAGCATTATGTGGCAGTCACACACATTCGAAAGATCTTGTGTTATATTTATTATGTAACAGTACATGCAGTCAAAATAAATGCAACAGATTAGCAGATGATGAAGATGAGTGTCACAGAGGACCCAGTTGTGGCGTGGTAAAGTATTTTGGTCTAATGAAGTCCCCAGAGCGCCAACTGAAACCGTTAAAGCTCTCAGAGCGAGAGAAATAAAATAAAAAAATCACCAGAGCCCATCTATGGGCAGTAGATGGCTGCTTTTGAGAGAGCAAAGGAAAAGGATGTGTCGTTTGTGGCAAGTTACATCTGAAGGAGACCAGACGAGGAACACACCACTTTACTAATGGGGGATTTTGGTATGGGTGCACTGTTTTGTTGAGCATGCGAGAGGACAACCAGGTGAGAGAACTCCTTGCATTTTAGAAGCATGTGTCTGTGCGTTTGTAGCACTAATCATCAGGCTTGGGTTGGCTGCTGATGTTTGTGCTAATGCAAGGTGTTTAGACCTTTACTGGAATACGTCTCGCCACACTGTCACTAGTGAGATAAAATACATCAGAATGGCATTTAATAGACTAACCAAAGCAATACAAGACAAAGTAATAACGCACACGCACACACAAGTGGTGCTTTTCTCTATTGACTAAAATAGCAAATAGGCTGTTAAATAAAATAAAAAACCTTAACAGCAAGTGTACAACAGTGCAACTACGGCTGCGTTAATATTTTGTATAGATGATTTTACAAATTTTTTCTGCATTATTGAAACTATTTCCTGACTTTGTTTCAATAGACAATGTTACTGCTTCATATTTATGATATGTTTAATGTTAATCTCTGAAGATCAAATATTTCTTTAGCCTAAAATAAACCCAGAGAGATAGGTTATTTAGGCTTATGTTGTTTTCAGATGATGCATTTCTCATGCATCTCCTTTTCATTGGTTTTCTCAGCTTGTGCCATTACAAAGCACAAAAGAATGCTGCCCCAAGCCTACTGATCATGGACTGTCATAGGACTCATTTGAGCTGGATGATGGAACCTTTACACAAGGGTGTAGTACACAGGCAAAAAGTGCACTGGTTTTACTAATCAACTTGTGTTAGAACATGACTCCGTCTTCTGCATTTTATCCAATGAATAGCTGTGGCCCTAAGGCAACCTCACCGGCTCACAGCCCTTGATGATGCAGCAGCAGAGGTGGCCGCACGGTTTGGGGTTGATCATAGTGGGCACATGTTCTCTGTTCATCAGGTCGGTGTAGAACTTCTTGCTGCGTTCCGTCTTCTTCCTGTGGACAGCAGCACAGCAAAACAACCTTATGATCACTTGGCCATATAACTAAGCTCATTAGCCAACAACCATCTTCTATGCCGTTTAAAGGAAATGGTGAAAAACAGAGGATTTCTGAAGCTCAGTATTTACCTTTCAGAGTCCAGATACATGAGTTTGGCCACATCGTAACAAATGCGAGCCTCCAGCACAACACAGTTTTCATATGCTTGCCTGTGCGTAAAAAGAAGAGAAGAGAAGAGAAGAGAAGAGAACTCGGTTAGTGAATGATTCTCTGAGTCCATGCAGGCAGAGAAATAAATGAGGAGAATAGAAACTTGAAGTCTTACTCTTTGCGCGTCATGTGAGCAGCATTATGTAAACCCATCTAGTTCATATTTCTGCCCACAATCAAGTCTTTTCTTGCAAGTAACATCTGCATTGCCACAGTATTTGTGAGCAGCCTGACTGCCATTTTTACTTTCAAATATATTTGTGAATGCCGTGTTGTAGATAGTGCACATCACCTTGTGCATCTGTTATTACTGAGGTGCACATCATTTTGTAATGATGTCACAGTAACTAACTAGTTAGGAGAACAAGCTAGCTTGCTAGTTAATGGCATTTATTTGTGCATTATACTGTGTTTGTAAAAAGGTGCAGGTTCCTTGTTAGTACCCAGAATAATGAAAACTAGGGCTACCAATTGGCGCAACAGAAAAGCGTTCGCCCCATCTGCGGGAGATTGCAAGTCCGAATCCTAACGATGCCACAGCCGATGTCAGAGAAAATGGGGTCAAATCCAAAAAGAATAGCCTTCCTGTTGATGTTCGAGACTCCTGGTTTTCAATAAGTTGAAAACCTATTTGTTTAGTCAGGGATTTTGCTAAATAGCTCCTCTCTAAAGTCTCTAAAGGTGCAGATCTGGAGGTTCATGGGCAAAGAGAGTGATGGTAAACTCAGATGTTTTAATGCTGTCGCGCGATCACTAAGGTTTGTCGATGGTGGAGTGTCGGGACGCTGATGTCTCAGGGTGCCTTCACGCCCGTGTTACCTTCTGGCTCTGCCTTTTAGTTATGCTGTCATAGCTAGATCTGCTGGAGTCCCCGCTTGCACGCTGATCACAATATACACGCTTTTGAGCCACTGTATGCTCTTATCATACCTAATAATCTGTTCTCTCTGTCTGTCGAGCTGGACATTAACTCCTGCTCCCAGATGTGGTGTTGGTGCCAGATTCTGATACACTTCACCTGCTGTGGCTTCTCTCGCCCTCCGGACCTGCCTGACCATCCTGATGCTCTACTCCTGCTTCTTCATCTGGAGCTTTCTGCACTTCTGACTCACCTCCTGCTGCTGTGCATATGTTCACCTGGATACCCTAAAGACCTGCACTTCCTAAGAACTGCTGCTGTGATCATAAAGACGGTCCCACAGTTATCTCAGGACTCCTATTCATAATATGAATATCATCATACCGAACACAATTTAGTGCTGTTTGCCTTTTCTTTGTATGGCTGTTTACTGTAACGATCATAATCCCACTATTTGGTGCCACTGAGAAGAGAATGGGTTCCCTCTTGAGTCTGGTTCCTCTCAAGGTTTCTTCCTCATGTTGTCTGATCGAGATCTAATTCTGGTTTTCTGTAAAGAAGCTCTGACAATGTCTGTTAAAAGAGCTATACAAATAAAATTTAATTGAATTGAACCGTTAAAATCAGGGACCCATTACTGGCCTTTACAGAAAATGTGTGTGTTCCTGTCCTTGGGTGAGGTCTTGTACAGCCAGGAATTAAAATTGCTAAGGCACCCTGACTACTATACAGCTTACGTAATGTAAAACAAAGTGCAAGGGGTGAAAGATTTTGTGTTTCGGAGTGTCATGAACTTTAATGGCCTTACTCAAAGTGCAGCTTTATCTGACTCTCTTCTGCATATTTGTTGATTCCGTTGATGTATAAAGTGCGCTTCACCTGTGAAAAGGAAAAAAGGGAAAAATGCGTATCAAAACATGCAGCATTCCTTCCTTTTTTGGCTAGAAGAAAATGAGCTATGAAATATGGAGTATCTGATTTGGAGAGTGGTCTTAGTGTGAAAGATCAAGACCTTTTGGTCCAGCAGTGCTGCACCCCACTCACCAAGTCGTCTTCCTTGTAGTGCATCTTGGATGTGTGCCTCCTCATGCTGTACACAGTCAGTAACAGGTAAAGGAATGCAAAGATAGTGTGCAGCCACAGCAGGTTATTCCTGTGTGAATAAGAAAGGGAGCGTAAATACACATTCAATTACAATAAAAGACTATTATCCTACACTCAAATTATTCATACAAAGAAGCTCAAAAAGCGAAGAAAAAAAAAAGGACTTTACCCAGAGTTTAAGTTGGCTATTGTTGTTCGCCCAAAACTGTATGCATTATGGTCTGTGAAGAACAAGGAAAGAAATAATGATCAGTCCGTTTTGAATTCCTGAATGCCCATTTCAGAGCACAGGGATTTATTTGCCGAGGGAATTAAATTCATATGGCTGTAATTAAACATATGACATTCACTGATTAAAGAAGATGGTGGATTCCATTGCATGTGAGAAAGCCTCACTTTTCTGCAACTCCCTTTCAAACCCTTGATACCAATGATGTCCATGGTACCCATGGCTGTTAAACCAACGCCTTCTTTTCTAGCAGTACTTATAGAATGCTCCTTTATTGTCACATATACATATACAAGTACAGTACAGTGAAATTGATTCTATATAGCTACAAGTATGGAGCAGGATTTAAAGCCAACTGTGAGCCAAAATTTGTTTTTATTCCACAGTTTAAAAAAAAAATGCAAACATAAATAAACACAGTTAGATGTGCTTGTTTATGCGTCTGACCACTCATCCTTATATTCTGAGTCTCTTCTATATTGTTTTGGTGATTGTAGCATACATTTCTTTTAAGATGAATGACTTTTTTGTTGACATTAACAGAAGCTGCTTCATTTGAAAAAACTTCTTTACCCTTGGATTATTTCAGGAGCTGAAGGACTCTAATATCCTACACCTACAATTAAGCGCTTGATTTGTGTTTCAGTTCATCATTTCTCTCTTTGGGATATTTATGCGCATTGTCTGTGGAGGACTCACCCAGAAGGTCTCCTGAGAAGTTGACAGGCAGGATAATGCCCACTGAGAGCACGCCCACCACCACCAGCAGACCTATGATGTGGCGCTGGAATGAGAGGTAGTGCACTGCGTCCTCGCCACATTTCTCCCTGATCTCATCATCTCTGAGAAAAGGAGGCAGAGACAGACTTACAGTGCATCAGTATACCTCTCACGGACACAATATTTCAAAAAGCTTTGGTACACAACCCACTTATCTTGCCCTCCAGCACTCACAATGACTCAATCAGCAGCCTTAGGAAATGGTTTAAGAACTCAATAAAAGCACAGAGGACTCACTTGATCCTGAAGATGGCCGTTAGCCATGAACAGAAACCCTGCAAGGAGGAGACACAACACTTTTATAGGGTAGCACACACACACACCCACACACACACAGTGGGGGAAATAAGTATTGTTTATTTGTTGGATTGGAATGTTACGATTTCTTTAACTGTGTAGTTTTATTAAGTTAATACCAATGTCTGGTTGAAAGTTCATGTGAATAGCTGCATTGGAAATATGTTTAATAAAAAATATTGTTGACGTGTTCAATGCTTATTTCCCCCACTGTATATATATATATATATATATATATATATATATATACAGTCAAGCCGGAAAGTCTGCACACCCCTTTCACCTTCT
>JAOUQW010000038.1:5982114-5998343 GCA_028565825.1 Olivaichthys viedmensis | reverse complement strand
TCTGTGCAGGCCACTGGAGTTCCTCCACACCAAACTCATCAAACCATGTCTTTATGGAGCTCGCTTTGTGCACAGGGCACAGCCATGCTGGCATTGCACATAGTGACTTGTGTGCAGCTGCTCGGCCATGGACACCCATTTCATGAAGCTCCCGATGCACAGTTCTTGTGCTGATGTTGCTTCCAGAGGCAGTTTGGAACACCTGAACTTAATAATTAGGAGGGGTGTCCACATACATTTGGCCATATAGTGTATATCAAAGATAAAGGCCTGATTATTGACTAGCTCATAGAAAATAGGTAGGCGAAACATCTATACGCCAGCTGCCACTAGGCTGCGCTGTAGCCATCCTTCTAGTAATTAAAATGCTGTGAACTAAAAATACCTCCGACATTTGTGACTCATACAATGAAGCAATGTTTATATTGATTTTTTTTACCATAGCAGACAGAATTAAGGCTGTTATACTCTGGAGCGACTTATTGTCTGTAAAATACGTAAGCTCAGTACCCCGAATCCCTGTAAATCACATACCTTGTAACTTAATTGAGATTCTTATGGCAAACCACTGGTTCTATTGACCAGATTCCTCTCTTCAATTGTCCTCTTTTTTCCCCTGAGTGTTTGCTACAAACTGACCAGCAACGACATGCTAAGCATGTTTACAAAAAGAAATGGAATTTCCCTTCTGTCCTTCATTACCTGCTGCACCAATCTTCCTGTTTAAATTCACCCCCAATTGCATATAAATTAACCGTGTCATTTCTTTTTTTTTTTAAATGCCAGGAAACAAGCCCCCAGGTCCTGTAGTGTATGATACTGAGACTCTGGCTTGGCTGAATGTGCGCTTGTCAGGTCAAAGCCGTTACACCTCTAATTTGGTGCAATGGCAGGTGGCTTAAATGCTCTTTTATTAACAAGTTTTTTTTTAAAGGGAGGGAAAGAGAGGAGGAGTGAGAGGGGTACATGCTCCCTTCCTCTTGTGTGTTCTTGCCTGGCACTAAAGATAATTTAATGTTTATAAGAGGCGAGATTTTAGCATCTCATCAAGCCTCAGACTCAGCTCAACTGCTGGCTTACACATGTGCACATATAGATACATATGAAACCGTTTGTCCTCTTAACCCTGAATGCACGGTCTTTACAACCTCACATAATCTACACAATCTTCTCGCGCTACGACAGCTCAGTGTTCTCATTCTCTGTCTCAAACGCGTACATAAATGGTAACACCGTTCTTCACGTGTCCTAGATAAAGCGGAAGTGCAAGGATGTAGTGCTGATTACATGGCTCAAGCGAGTTGGGAATTTTTTGTCAACAAACTAAAATAAAACACTTCAGTATAAACACAGCGTTTCATTGTGTAATGCATTGCCACGGATTGTGCGTAGCTGGTGTGTAAAAGTACATCACATGTCTGACAATGCAGGCTGGCCATTTCTGTATGTATATTTTTGTATGGTTTTGTGTGATGGGTAAAACGGCTTATTTGACCGTTCCAATGTCTAAATTTCATGCTAATTGATGTACTATCATCACTATTCTCTCTCTCATATGTGCAAATTCAAAGAAAAAGGGACAGTTTTGCTCAGCTGAATTCATGTAAGCGTGATGCTACCTGTACAATGCAACACATGCACCATGTAGTACTACACAATTGAATTTCACACCAGTGGCCTAGTGATTTTTTTTTCCCATCACTCATGAAGTTCCCACTTGAGCTTCCTCTGACTCGCATTAACACCTGATTGGGCATAAACCCCTGATTATGAACATACTTGATTGTAAAGTGTTGTTGGGGTGTCCTCATATAAATGGATGCAATTTATTGACAAGATGCTTGAAGCTTTACAACATGGGGATACATTTACACTTACTACTAATGGCAAACAGACGGGACACAGGTGGATACACTTGACATAATTAGACAGGGTGGGACTAGACGGATACAAACACACACACACACGGCTAATGGCGGGTGTGACAAGAACGCTTAGGTGAATGTTAGTCAGTTTTACTGCGTAGCCTATAAGACTGAACGTCTTTTGTTGAGTAGACTATTGTATTAAAAGCCTATTATTTAAGTTTATTTCAGCTATTTAAGTTACAGTATGTTGGTCTATGAAATATTGGTTGCCTTGTTTACAAAGGCATGTAATGACTGAATAAAAAAGGATTGTTCAAGATTGAATAAATTCATAATTGTTGAGTCATACAAAAAATACAAAAAACAATGTTGCTATAAGCCATTGTGACCTCCCAGTCATTTATACAGAAACTGTTTGCCACTCTGTGACTTTTAGGTCATTTTGTCCTGGGTCAGTTTTTAAAAAATTATATATGGTTATATATATATAAAACTGTCCTAGATGATTTATTGTTAATCAGGATTTTTTAAAGGTAAATTGCAATAATACTGTGAGTGAAAACTTTTCAGTTGGCTAATATCCCACACTCAGGCTTGGTAGTAGGGGAGGGGTGTCAGGTGGCCTTAAAACTGTGGCCTTGTCTTATTTGCTTGTTTACTACATTGATGGGAAAATTGCTGTGATTTATGCTGATTTATAAGTGAAATGACAAGGTGAGAATTCAGTGTGTGTATGTATGTGTGTGTGTGTGTGTGTGTGTGTGTGTGTGAGAGCATCCACTTTCCAAATGGTAAACAATATGATTTGAACTCTGCTCAGAAGGTCAGGAGTAAATTAAAGTAATTTAACTCTGCCCATGGAGTGTGCTCACCTCATTCGCCTAGTAATATTTACCCAGGTGTGTTTGTGTGATTCACCTCCCTCCCTCTCCCTCCCTCTCTCTCCCTCTCTCTCTCTCTCTCTCTCCCTCTCTCTCTCTCTCTCTCTCTCTCTCTGTGTGTGTGTGTGTGTATTACTGCCACTCCCGTGCTCAGAGATAGGCCTGCATCGCATTTGGGAGCCTGTTTCTCTTTGGCTTTTCGAAATGCTTTTTATTGGCCCATGATGTGTCTGTCCTTAGGGGAAATGCTCGTTAACAGTGCTGTTGTGTAATTAGTCATCAAGATTTTATGGACATCGGGTACCACTTTTGCCCCATAACCTCCTTTTCTCCCTCTCTCTTACACACACACACACGCACACACTGCCCTTTACTCAGCTGCTGTGGTAAACAAACACACGCATCATCACAACCACCTAGGTGTATGTAAGCACCATGACTTGTGCACAATATGCACTCAGTCTGCCTTCAATTTTTCTGACCTTTAAAACTACAGACATCAGTGTTGAATTCCAAACCTCATGTATCTGGCCATGCAGTCACAATCATACGCTGTTGTTTCCGTGGGGCAAAGTCAGCGAGCTATCACTGATTGCTCCAGTGAGCGGCTGGTGTTCGTTCGTGTGTCTGACATCTCCCTTGATCTGTATTTTCTAGGTAGGTAGGTCATGGGAGCTAGATTTTGCAAGGCTTGCTTTCAAATCTAATTGAACACACCTTTCTCAAACACCTTGCACTTGAGGACTGAGTTCAGCTGATCAGGGCTGTTGCAACTCATTCTTTAGAAGTAGTACACTTTTGGTGATACCTGTTAAATTAGTTAGTTTTTTTCTTACTGTTGTATTGATAGGGGTATTATTATTATTATTATTATTATGTCTAATATCTAATGTTAGCCTTTGTTTTGGTGGCTAATTCATATGAGATTAAAACAGAAAGTCTTGTGTGGTCGTATTTTTTATTACTAGAACATTAAAAGTAACCCGTTCTAATTGGTTGACCATTTCACTGAAAATCGTGAGAGCAAGAGCAGAAAAAGGTCTGCGAGTGCATGGAAAATTCGATTGCACATGCACACTCTCTAAACAAATGATCAAATCCGCACGAAAACAGAATAAATTTGAGAATGCACCTATATTTTTTTTCATGTGAGTAAAGAGAATCTGTGTAAGAAATAAAGCAATCCTGCTCTCGCATTAAATAACTGTGCACTTGACTATTGGCAGTGAAGTAATGCCTTAGCTTGTTATTGTTTTTTTTTTAACACCCACAAAGTGCAGTAGTCATCTATATAACCAGCGGCCAGCGCTTGTGGAACTCAGCTGAGACTATTGATATGACTGCTGATATAAGGGACAGGAAACCTTTTCAGTGCTGAGAGCTGAGTGAATATCTGCTGGTAAGAAACGCACCCCACTAACTGACAGCATGCCAGGCCATGCCGTGAGCCACAGCCATAATCAAATGCTGTTTTATTCATGGCAAGTTCAACGAGCCAGAACTGATTGCTCCGGTGAGCGACTGGTGTGTGTTTATGCGAGTGTGATATCCACCTTGATCAGTTTTCTCTTTATACTGGTTGAGAGAGAAAGCCCATCTGAACATGAGAGCTAGTGCACAGTTTGGTTTTAATTCAAATCGAAAACACCTTTCTTAGTTGGATCAGGTGTGTTTGATTACGTCTGGACCTCTATAGGTCTTCAGAAGCAATGTTGGCTATACCTGCTATATATCTACTGTTAAATTGTTAAATTGGGCCATTTGGTATTATTGTAGTATAGCCAAGGGTTGAGGAATGTTAACTACCCCAGCTTTCAGTCAGTGCTTCTGTGTGTGGGTAACAAAGACAGACATAGAGAATCAAGCCGCCATATGCTAGTGATTTGGGCTTCATTTAGTGCCCTAGTGTTTTCATCCACCCACCTTGCTGCTTATGTATGTTTTTTCTGGCCGTTACAGTGGCTAAAGTGCAGTCATTAGGCTGTCCAGAGAGGTGATGCCTGGGTCAAAATGTCACAACTTCTTTCTCTAAAGTCATGGCTACACGAACACAGACGGCCTCTGAAAAGAGTGTGAGTTTTCCGTCAGCATGAAATAAGAATTCATGATAACGGGTAATATTTAAACATTTCAAACATTGACACACTGAACAGAAATTTACTCCAAACAATTCAGCAAAAGAGAGATCAATAAATCTAATATTTGCTAACTGATATATGCTTGGAAGGCATGGATGAGCCTTAAAATTTCCTTAGTCTGCCAAGTATGTGTTGTACTAATGGCTGTTTTTGTCAGCGCTCACCTGGTCCTGACACAAATAAAAGCCTTGTCATGCACAGATGAAATATCTCTGAGTTTAGTGCCCCAAGTTAGGTTTGTCTTATTTCTCCTTCTAAAAAAATATGGCCCTCATCTAAACCCCCCTGATGACCAGTCTGAGGCACCCCACTTCATCTCAAATATCCTGCAACGCATGTGTGCGTTTGAACGGCCACTTCAATAGCTTTTCTGTGGAACCTGTTTGACAAGCAGACTGTATGAAAATAATTAGCGGACACATGTGGAATGCTGTTGAAAATAAGGGGGATATACGGTGACCGTTTCTTCTGGAGTTCGGGCAGTATTACTGCAGTGCCAGCTTTCAGTGGGAGAGGTGGGTCATGGCAGTACCTGGGGTTTAAGTGTATGCGTCTGTGTGTTGAGTGTGTTTAATTTGACTGGCAGTGGCATGGCGAGCCTCTCGGGGTGCAGAATTAGCGTGATAACGAGTGCATTCCAACACGGCTAACTGAGCCCAGATGGGCTGCGGGGGGAGAGTGGACAAGATCCCGTTACCAGCGCTGGCTGAAACTTTGCCCTCCCACTGAGCCGTTTGAAGTCACAAGGGTAAAACAAGAGAAAGACGTCCATCTCACTTCCTCAAATAAGCCACTTGATAGGAACAAAAGTGGGGATTTTTGAGTGTTCATGATAAATAGGGCTAAAGAAAATACTGTTTGTCTTATATGGGCCAAGAAATAGATGTGACATTTCTTTAAAATACAAAAAAGGCTAAAAGCTGGCTCCCATTACACCCTCTGCCTGTTTGTATATTGACTTTGTCCCTGCTGGGTCTTTTATTAAAATACTTCTCCCCCACGTTTGTGTGGCTTGAGAAAACACCCAATACACATACACACAAGCACACCGTTTGAGCTTGGGCCACATTTGGGAGCTATTAGCAGGCTACTGTATATCCTATTGTATACACCATGCTCATGCTGTAATTATGCAGCTTACGTCCCAAATCCTGCACCCTCAAACACACATGCGTATCTATTTAGTCAGACAAACTGGAAATAGCCTATTAAATGTGTAAAAAGTGTGGAAATCTGTGTATAATTCCCATCAGAACCAGCACTTTTATTTCTCCGTTCCTCTTACAATTCTATTAACTATTCTGTTCACACTTTTGCTGCGTCTCAAATGGCGCATACTTTTAGTGCGAGTGGTGTGTACACACTGGGAAACACTGAGAGATGTAGTGTTCTGTTAATACCCGGATGATGTACTAAAATTATGGTTACTTAAATTTGGTTACCTTTCTTGCCCAGGTACTAGCGAGCCGAGCTGGGACAGCTAGAAATAGTGCAGACCATCGATTGGTCAAATGCCACCATCACAGAATCATCCTGATTAACGTCTCTGGCTGGAGTCACTTCAATACCGGCACAAAAATCTTCAGAGTGTAGTGACTGTCTGCCAAAGTTTCTTTCTCTTTTCTAAAGTGCTTTTTCTGGCGGATTTAAGCGGCAACATCACAGTTTTAAACAGCAACTTAATGTTTCAGATTAATTTTTATTTATTTTCCCACAGACAAATTCCAAATGCTTTCCTATGCACTTTGTTTGTACCCTGCATAGGGTATAACATAATGGAGCTGAACACCCTACCTAGTACTCTCATGCTTGGTGTAGAATGAGATTTGAGCACGACTCCTTGTGTGTGTGTGCGCCTTTTTTTTCCACTTAAACTTCTTTGTTTTGTCACTAAAGATTCAAGTATTGGCATGCTTGTTTGGGTGCGTTCTCTGCCATTAAAACAAACCCGCTGTGTCTCGTGCTTACTAGTTCACTCTGAGAGAGAAATGCAGCAGTGCCACGCACATTTTAACATCAAATGATGTTTCAGTTCAGAATCATTTTTTGAATTTCGTGTAGTGTTTTAGTACTCATGCCTATCAAGTCACCACCCGATAACCTCCAGAGAAACTCCTGCTACTTTCACGGGCAGAGTTATGTGATCGGAAACCGACACGCGCACTCGGCCAGGACACAGACAGCCCTGGGTTCAGATTTGTGGCCGAGCCACGCTGTTTGGAAAAACACCAATAGTGCATAGTACACTATTTGAGACACAGAGTTCTATTCTAGTTTACACTCTTTCTCAAGAACAGTTAATACCATTGCAACAACACGCACAATCCAATGGCTGTGTTGTCTAAAGAATATTTACACACCAACAAATGTGCGTTTGTACTGTGTTTCCACTTTTACGGGTTTAATTGAGAAAGTCCTTCTGATCATGAGAGCAATTCTAGTAAAGTCGTTCTCTTACACACTCCTGAGGGTTATAATTAACTAGATCAGGGCTGTGGTCAGGATTGGACCGTAACTCTGTCGGTCAGAAGCAATCTCGGAGATATCATCCGATTTATACCTGCAGCTGAACTGATTAGGCCTGATGATGCTTACATTGCATTCTTCTTTACCACAGTGCCATTTTAGCCATCTCACTCTCTTGTTCTCTCTCCTTCCCTTAATAACAGGCGGAGACGTCTCCTGACGGGCCAGATGTGGGCTACGGATCCTTCCACCAGCAGTACTGGCTGGATGGACGCATCGTTGCCGTGGGTGTCATAGACATCCTGCCCAGCTGCGTCTCCTCCGTCTACCTTTACTACCACTCTGACTTTGCCTTCCTCTCGCTGGGCTCCTACTCGGCTCTCAGGTGCTTCTCATACCCTATGAACATCTCACTCTTCCTTCAGATTAGTGTGTAGGCAATGTATGGACATGTCTACGTAGTGAAAATGATGATGTTCTATAAGATTTATCTAATGTGTTCTGTTAGTTTGACAAGGGCTTGAAGATGATTTATTTGGTAAACCCTGGAATATTTATGCATCCAAAAATACATTGTAGAAAACAACACAGCTGTGTAATTGATGGAAGCTTGCATCCCAGGGTGGTTATTCTGTGCCACATTTGAAGAGGTCCAGGGTGATGCCCATCTCCTTTGGAGCCTTTTATTTCCTGCGTTTTGTTTTCTATTGACAAGCCAAAATATAGTCAACCTACTCCAATGAAGAAAACACACACATGCTCCTGTACATGCCCATACGCCCCACTCATCCACATGCACACATTAATATTTGATATTCCCACAGTGAGAGGGCTGTCTCTCCAGGCTGTGCTCAAACAACCGAAAATATCTATCACTTTATTAGGTTACACTTTCGTGGTAGGCAGCACATTTTGGAGTGTGTGTGTGTGTGCGCGCACGTGTGTGTGGATATTGTAGAAGAGAGAGGGCAAAGCATGAGGAGGCCTTCTAAAAGGGAGAAGGGTTGTTTGGTCTCGGGGCTGTGTTGTGCAGTGTCAGCATGTGTGTGTGTGTGTGTGTGTGTGTGTGTGAGTCTGATTGATGATGTGTGTAAGTGGTTCTGGAGTGAGGATGTGATGGTGTTTAATAAAGGGCTTTGGGCCAGAAGTGTTATTATTTCAATATCTAAATTGTATACCTGGGCTGCAACTATAAAATATTTTCATTTTCAGATATTTGATTGAATACGGTCTCAAATATTCAATCAAATGTTTTTTATTTGTGTAGTAGCGCTTTTAACATTAGACACAGTCACAAAGCAGCATTACGGAAATCCGGATTCAGATTGAGATCTCTCACGAGCAAGCCAGAGACAACAACTCTGAGACGACATGAGGAAGAAACCTTTTATACAGATCCTTGTGTAATTATAAGAAAGGCTCAAAGCAAATCTCCAAATCTTTTTTGGAACATAATCCGTTTACATTTAAATAAAGAGGTGGAATCATTTGTGCTACCTAAAATTTTTTTCAGGAACATATATAGGAAGATACACGCTCATCACAAATTAAAGCACTTTCCAAAATCAAAAACAAAATGTTTAGCTAAACACATTGCACTGTTACCACTTTAGATTCAAACGTCTCGTTCTGCTCCGGACTGCTAGGAAACTTATTCGGATTGCACGTGTAAGATTGATATTGTCGCCTCAAATTAGAGTTCTAATCGGGTTTTGCCGACTTGATTTTTGTTATAGCTAATTATTCAAATGAATTTCATTATTGAACTTATCGAATATTCGTTGTCATACTAGTACACACACACACACACACACACAAAAAAAGTTCATCATAGTAATATGTCTCTGAATGAGTGCGTGTGTGTCTGAGAGAGAACGCGATCGAGTGTGGGTCTGGCCTGAAGATGTAACTATGGTTAATAAAGAGCTTTGGACCAATGAAGGGTTATGATCATTTCAATGTGTGTGTGTTTTTTAAATATACATGTATTATATAATAAGTATTATAAGAGGAACATTTGTACGTTGTGAGAGGAACATTTAGGTGTGTGTGAGTGAGCAAGAGAGACAGCGAGAGGGAAAGTGGCCATCTACATTAATAAGAAGCGGGGCTCTCGTGTCCTGTGGTGAGCGCTGTGGCATAATTGGCTTGTGTTGGAGTGTCAGCTCGCTGAAGAGGAGATAATGGGGGGATTCAAGCTGCTGCCAGAATGGAGCGGGTGGGGTCAGGGGATGCGAGGAGGGGGGAGGGATGTGTCGTTTCTTTTCTCTCTCTCTTTTTTTATGCCCAATCCCTTTTTTGTGAATGGGCCCCTCAGCCACCCTACCCCCCCATTCATGGCTTTGCAAGGCTTTGTCACAAGGGGATGGGAACCCAGGAACCTGGCAGCAACCGGCTGACCTTCTAGCACCTCTCTGTTTGGCGTTTTTCTGTTTTCCTCGCCTTTCTCTCTCCTCTCGCTTTCTTCCTCCTCTTTAGTCCTTCCCGCTCCCTCTTTGGCCTGTCTTGCCTGCTTTATTTTCCACTATATCTATTTTATTTTAGTTTCTTCTCCCCCCTTGTCCACTGTCTCACACACAAAAAGCAATTGTCTCCTAATTTTCACCAAGACTGAAAGAATGTGATGGGGGGAATGAGAAATGCAGGACAAAGGAGAAAATTTGTTGCAAAGAAGAGAATTTATTGAAAACTAAAGCACATTGATAAGACTGCAAGATAGATTGGGAGGAGGGGGAAGCAAATGAGAGGAACCAAAAGAAAAACAGGTGGTGAGAACTCACTGATTTACACAGCAGGACAATGTTTAAATTTCCTCCCGCCTCTTCCTCCGTGGTCTTCCTCCCCTTTAGCTTCTCACCTCTGCTTTGTAGTAGAGACCTCCGCTTCCACTCTTCACATATATTTAGTGTGAAACAGTTCATCTCAAGCCCGTATTTATTATCTATCTGATTACTGTTGTCTTTGCAAATTAAAGTGTGATGCATCGTTGATTTACGACAGGAAAACTAGCTATGTTTTGGATTTCATATGACTCTCCATTTTTCAGAACTTAATTGAAATGTATAGCATTAAAAATAATAAAATACACTTTATAGGGTTAAATAATCTGAAAAAGAAAGTGTGAATAGACACTGGAAAACGTTTTGAGAGCCCAGATTTGTGTCTTGTTCAGGCCACTGTCTCATCTCCGATGGTACTAGAGACTCATTTTGGGCTTTGCAATGCCGTTTTTTATTGAGGAAAAATAAACATCGTGATGATCCACAGGTCATGGAAATGGAGTTAGGTTTGTGTATTGCTGAGAAATACACAAATAAAACATAGTATTACATTTACTATACGTTTACAGTTATACATCCTTCCTGCTTGGGTGGGATTTACTGCTGCATAAATATTTAGACTGGTTACATCTCTTTTGTCTTCTGGGAGTTTTGTAACACTGTGTTATTTCTACTAAAACGTACATCAGGTACTTTCCTAAAACAAGTAATTTAATACAGCGATGTCGCTGAAAATTATATTGGTTGGTGGAACCGTGATTGGTTCTACACCTCACTTCCTCTCTCTTATAACGTAATGTTAGCTTAATCATTTTGCATTGTTTTCTATGTCATTACTGGATAATAAACCTTAGGGTTTGGCATCTTTTTACACTAGGAACAGGGAAGCTGACTGAAGACCCTTCTGATTTTTCTTGCTTTAGGGAGATTTCCTTCACAAGGCATTTGCAGAAGCAGTCGCCCAAGCTCTCCTATTACTACATGGGCTTTTACATCCACTCCTGCCCAAAGATGCGCTACAAGGTATGTCTTCCCTCTTCCCACCTCCCGTCACTCATCACATTACTGTAGATTGGTGTATTATTATCCTGTGAAACCAATTTTCTTTGGCCTGAAACAGCTGCTCTACTGTCTCTTGCACCTCCCCTACCTCTCCGTCGCCCTCCTCACCGTCTCACCAAAGCCATTACCCACACCTTTTATACCAGTAAAAAAAAATCACGCAGTATCTCAAACTTTTAATCCTTCTCCTTTTAAAAAAACAATAAAATTCAGAATAAACACTGTGCATGCATTGTTTGTGTGTGTGTGTGTGTGTGTGTGTGTGTGTGTGTGTGTGTGTGTGCGCCTCCAGGCTCTACAATGTATGCCAGTGAGGATTGAGGTAACAAGGCCCTACAAAGGCCAAGTATTGAAGTTTAGCACTCCTACATGTCTGCACACACCTTCAGTACAGCCTCTGCTTCCTGTCCTCTCCTTCTTTTTGTCAGTGACTGTTATTGCCAAAACAGACTTAGTGTTGCCAGGGTAACATCACTTATTAGTGTGAGATACTTCAGCAGGAAACCTACTGCAGCAAACTGGCTTTGAGCTTGGGAGAATGGGCTTGAGAAGATTTTATGGCCTCTATAAATGATGTGGTTTAAGCCATGCAATTAGCAGTGGCCTGTGCTAGTCCCTCCCGTTCCACTAAAGAAATGTAGAAACATTAATTTTTCAATCATCTTGCATCATTTTGTTTTTCAGCAAACAAACTTATCCAATGCTCAGTTTTAGTGTGGCCCAACTGCAGAGCTCATGAAATGCAATATGGCAGCCACATGCTTACATTTCAGCTTTAGAGCCTTGCTGTGGACAGGCAGTGGAAAATATTGAGGATTTGGCACAGCTATCTCCATTTACAGCATCAGTCATCAACCTCCTGTAGCTTACAGCGGCACTGTTAGCACTTAGCTTTTGGTGTAGTCGCTTCAACAGTCATTCTCTTGGCCTGTTTGTATTGAGACCAGGAGACCCAGGGCTCTGTTTTACCAGAGATTGTCCGCATGTAGTGACAACAGGAAATTGAAGATCATGTTAAACTGGACTTGTCAGTCTGTACTGAGAACAGGGGACTGAGGATCATGTTGTGTCTGGGATAAAGAAGGACTCTGATGGGGGTATACAGGATCAGGATGTCAGGAAGCAAAGCCAAGTAAGTACTAACACAGGTGCAGGACGTGTTGGGGATCGCTTGACAGGGACAGGGGAAATCTGAACAGCTGATTCATATACAGTGGTGGGAGATGGCAAGCAATGAGAAGAATGTAAATAAAAATGATGAACTGGCCTAGAGCAAAGAGAGAGCGCAAAAGGGGGAAAGAGAACAGATGGGACTGGAGAAACCATTAGCAGTTGAAGAAGAGGTCAGCACAGAGACTGCTACTGTTGTTCATAGCGTCACCTGAGAGGATGTCTCTCACAAGCACTGTTCATCTTGTATTCCCTCTTCTCAGCAAGTCCTGGAACATTTCTCTCTTATGCCTGCTGAGGGCGCTCTGTAGAAATTTAAGATACCTTCAGATTGTCAATGCCTACTTTTAGGTGCAGTCAAACTGCTGATCCATTTCCCTGTTACTTTATTCATTTTCTCCATTTTGTCCTATTTATTCCCTCACAGTTATCTCTTATTGTGTGTGTGTGTGTGTGTGTGTGTGTGTGTGTGATTTTCCTGGGCACTTTCAGTCTCCTGCTGGCAGGGTTTCTCTGCAGTCCTCTATGGGTATTAGAACGACAGAGAAAACGAGTGTGTGAGCATGCTAAATAGTCTTTCTATTTCAAGCTGTGCCTATGTTCCTATAAGGTTTTCTCTGCCTACAGCTCCAGTCTGCATAGCTGTGTGCCTGGGATTTTGAGGGGGAGCTTGCTAGCAGATCAGTTTCCAATACCCCAGGCCCCTCTCTGCTAATCTCTCCCACTGTGGACCTCAAATCTAAGATGACTGCCACTCGCCTCTCCTCCTATTAGTCTGGGGTGACAAGGTCGCCCGTTTCACACCTCCACGCACCCACTTGCAGCTTTTCCAGCACGCTCGAATTGCTCATTAATGCACATCCGTACTCTGTTATTGTGGTCTCAAGATGCCTAACCCCATTGAAATTCCTCTTGGGGCCTTGGTTTCAGAGGCATCCTCCTGGGCACTGCGCCCTTGAGAAAAGCCCAGCTCCTGCTGTCCCTTCATCAAAGCCTCCATAGCTCTCACAATTGAGCCCTGCTGGAAGGCTCTCACTGGGCCCAAATACCTCGCTCGAGAGCTGCTTGCCTCTTTTTCAATCAGGGGAACACTCTGTACTCAATCACTTGCGTATGTTGGCAATGCAAAAATAGCTAGCTTACTCAGGACTGGGGCTTTTTTTTAATGTTTTGATCATTTGACAGTGCAAAGCAATCATTTAAGATTTAGGACAGTGACTTGTTGTTTTGGCTCCATAGACCAGCGCATTGGATTTAAAATGAGTATGAAGTTAAAATGCAGAATGTCACCTTTCGTTACATTTGTTCGGTAACGCATATAGGAATCACAGCACTTTATAAATAATCGTAACGTTTTCTAGGGGGACCATTTGTACTTGGACAACAAAAGAGAGCAACATAAGATCTGGAGCTGATTCTAGATGCTGCATTTGTATCTGGTGTGTGTTGCTGTTGTCTCTCAATCAAAACATCAAAAATCCGATCACAGCAATCAGCGGTATAGCCAAAACATTACATCAACTGATAGATTTTTATGAAGCAAGAATGCACCTAGTAATCTTAACAGTAACAAATAGATCACAGCAGTGGCTCTGCCATGATGAAATCCTGTTGGACAGACCAGTAAGATGATCTAGGAGGTAGGCAAAGATGTCAGACTACTAGCTTATGTAGTTGGCTTAGTTGTGTAAATATCACAGAAGAACAGCATCTACAAAATTAATAAAGATTACAATTAGAAAAATTATTCTTTCATTTTTGTACTGGCAAACCTGCTGGTTAAATACAGACTGCACACAAGTTGGGAAAATGTTTGGTAGGTAAAACAAAACGAGTTAGCTAGCAAGGTTGTTAGCTAGCTAGCTAGCACCAACCAAAGTCTGCAGTGCTCCTCATCCCTTGACTCTTGTTGAAATGTCACCAATGCAAGTATCCTTGGCATTGCTGTATTTAAACCTGCTGATGTCAGTATCGCCCAACAACAATAATGCACTACTGAAATTCTGCATCTTGACTGACAGATGACCAGACACTTGGCACTTTCACAGCAAACGGTATATGGCCAAACTGTCCCAAGCATCTTAGAAATATGTATATTTTTCAAGCACAAGGGCAGTGTCGATACATTTGCATACACTGCTATGCACATTTGATGGTAATCAAATGCATAATGGTGTCACAATATTTTATTTTTATGATGATAATCTTTTGACAGTCATTCATAATCACATTATATTTAAGTCTGGACAATTGAGTTGCAAAACAGTATAGGGTCTATAACTGTCAATGAGACTTCTAGGAAATCATAAATATCCAATCAATCCGAAATAGAAGTGCTTCGTCAGTTAGTTTATGGCATCTTTGGTGTAATGGAAAAATCTTTAGTAGCAGTTATATTGAATAAATTGGCGCACAGAGTGTCTTTTAGTAAACCACAACAACCAAACCCATTGCCAAAGGTTTTAACAACTTTCCCTTCAGGGGACATAAAGGCGCTGTCTGGACGCTCTCCATGAGGGGTGTGTGGAGTGCCAGCCATTTCCATTCCTCTAAGTCCAGCCTGGCCAGTGTGCTGTCCAGTTTGAGACGTGATTTCCTGGCCCTAACTGCCTTTGCTCTCTGCCTAAGGGGGACTAATAGCCGCTTGGCCCCCGGTAGCCTGTAGCCTGTTTCCAGCTTGCTGAATGGCTCTAATGGAGTGGAATGAGCCGTTCTGTGGGCTTCTGGCTGGAGAATGTTTCAGAATATCACAGAGAACTCCCCACTCTCCCACCCTCAGCCAGGTGTTTCTCAGTGCTTCCTGTTCATTCAGAGTCCCAGCCAAAGGAAACAATCGTCTTGGGACTGTGTTCTGGGTGGTGTTTAGGGTCTGGCAATAATCTAGAGGTGCATTTTCTTAACCGGAAGGCCTTTTCCATGCTTATGCCATTTTCTCACAGTAGCATGCGTGTTTGATACCTGTAGTTGTGCCATAGCTGAAACGGCAGTGTATAAACTCTGAGGCTTTGTATCAGTAGTCCAGTTTTTCATTTAACATTAGAATAGGAAGATCTGGACTCTGCAAACTGTAGTAGACTGCAATGTACTAACAGTGATGGATGCAGTGTAGTGAATTATGAAGGTTTAGTCTGAACAAATAGGTACATTGGTACAGAGTGGTAAATGAAGAGCCCTCTAGTGTAGCAGAAAGCTATTGCATCTGAATTCTTTCTAAGCTCAAGTTTTTTTTTTATCAGTGCTGTTTTCCCCTCACTATTTTTCTTATATTTCTTTTCCCAGATTCATGGTTTGTACAGATTCTTGAAAGTCTGCAAAATGTTTGTTTTCTAAAGTTATGTTTTCAAGGTTTGAAATGTGTTTATTTATGAATAAACGGCTGGAGATTGATTGTAAGTGGACTCGCTAACTTTTGGTGGAAAACAAAAGCATTTCATAGTTTCATTTCCTTGTGCGTGTTGTGTGCCCACTGTAACTGCAGTGCCAAATAGGTTCTCTCCATGGCGTTGACTGTAATGTTAGCAGTTCGCCTCTTTCATCTGATCTTGGCACTGGAGGTAAAACATCAAAAAGTTACAAATAATTACCTGCTCACTAACATTACACCCAGTGGCGTAACTTGGGTCTTATGGGCCCCAGTGCAAAACAAAAAATGAATGGGCCCCCCCCATACGAAAATTATTTTCAATGAATAAAAAAATGACAATGTAATTTAATTAATTTAAATTATTTTATTTCTCGAGAATCCTTGCTGTGTGTGACATGCATATTTTGATAAAATACTTATTTTTATATATATTATTTGAGCAGTCATTTTGTTCTTTTAAGATTTTAGAAGTATAAATAATGAATATATCATGCTGCAAG
>JAOUQW010000038.1:5969957-5982014 GCA_028565825.1 Olivaichthys viedmensis | reverse complement strand
AGATACGATTGAGGTTGATAAAGTATGTTGTTAAATTATCGGATCTGCTTTATGAGCCATAGGTGGTGTTAAACTTGGCATATAAGGGGCCCAAAGACGTCAATAGGCCGATCGCCACGGGCCCCAGTGCGATTGCCCCTCCTGCACTGCCGGTAGTTACGCCACTGATTACACCATAATGTCTGGCTTCTAGTCCAACTTAAATTGGCTGAAAAATGGAAAGTTACAGCGAGGACAGAACACACGCAAAACATGTTGCATGTTCTGTAAGAAAGAATTCGACAATGTCTTGACATTTATCATTTGTGTCAAATAGCCTACAAAGGCATTATAGCACTTCTGAGAGTTGAAATGAAACAATGCAAATTACAAACTGACAGCTAGCGTTGTGATGCTAGCATTTTAATTCAGCTCTTTTCAGTTACGAATTCTTGTGTTTGGCAAGAATCATAAGTGAACTTTCTCCTGTCAATTTCATCAGTAATTAATTAAGTTATAGCTCAAGTTGTTCCTGCGAGTCCTTGTTTACTCCATCAAATAACAAATTCCGTTAGCTCCACATCTCTCACAACAAAGCATGCATAATTCTGTCACTTGTAATTGAACAGCCAATATAACTCTCAATAGTAGGAGAAGGCATAAATAATTTTATTAGTGTAGCAGAAAGCTATTGCATCTGAATTCTTCCTAAGCTAATTTTTTTTAATCAATACTATTTTTTTCCTTTTCTTTTCCCAGATTCATGGTTTGTACAGATTCTTGAAAGTCTGAAAAATGTTTGTTTTCTGAAGTTATGTTTTAGAAATAGGCATAAATAGTTTTGGAAGGCTTTCTAATGGTAGCATTAGAAAGCTTTTACAATCATGTTTGTAATGATGAAAAAGTCTACTTTGAGTCTGCGGTATGGGTTTGATTTCTGAGCCCAGGTAACGATTATTGCAGATAAAGAAAACATTATCATGCTGCAGGGCTGCTCGCTTTATATCACTGATCACCCTGTCAAGTTTCATGAATAACGAGCATCATCAGAGAGTGTTGCCAGGCCAGTAGTGTGTTTATCATAGGTTTAATTTATTTTCATCAATGCCACGTGACTTATATTAAGCTTAAATGTTGGCCTGTGTTATACTGGAAAAATCCAGATTATCTACCTTAAAATTGCTGGTAAAATGTTTATCACTTTTAATGGTTTGTTTTACTATTTAAACCGAAAGTCATTATTCCTAGTTAATTACATTGAGGAGGTTTTGTCACACACTGACATTCAGTTATAAACTGTTTCTATCAGGTTGTCCGTGGTTCCATTTAGCTGTGATTGTCAGGACAGACTACTCAGAATTTATTATCTTTGTCAGGCTTTTCTCTCCCCTTCTCTTTGTAGCCCAGCACTGGCTAAAAAATATAAAAAAATATTATTTATCATTCTTGTTCCAGAAACATACTTGTGCGCTTCTCTAGCTTTATTTTTAGATTGTCTAAAGTGTATGTTTAAGGGTCTGTGCTTGTTTTCATGTGTATAATTTCTTACACAGTCAAAATAATTGCCTTCCATTAATGTCTCATGCTTATGCACCGAGGAAGGTTGTGGGTAACCGAAACATTTGCAGTATTTTTGTCATCAAACATGATATCTCACTGAGGTTGTTTCTCCCCCCCTGTGTTTTATTTTTTCTATTTTGAGATTAGCGTGCAGACTTTTCTCAAGCATTAACACACATTTTTCACCAATCCGTTATTTGTACTTTTTTATTTTTAAATTTTTTTATAGATGCGGTGAGTTTTCCATTAAATAAAGTTTACTGTTGATTTAATTAACTTGTACCACATAAATAAGTTACTTATGCTTTGACTTATGCACTCTCTCTGTACCTCTCTCTCATTTCGACATCCACAGTTGCACATGTACACGTCTGTCTAATGGATGTCCATAAAGCACTTCTTACTTGTTGTTATTGTTTCTGTGAGAGAATGTCTTGTTTTTAGAGCAGGAAGCCATTAAAGTTTCCACTGAGAGGGAGAAAGGAGCGGTGGAGAAAAGGAGAGGGAGGAAGAGAACGACAGAAAGCATTAAGAGACACACCATGGTTTGGGGCCAAAAAGGAGAAAAAGAGAAATATTTGTAGTCTTGTCACTAAGCAAGTTTTTGGAGCAGTCCTTAGCCTTCTCATAGAAGGAGCAGTATTTTATGGTACTGAAACAAAAGAAAACAATTGTTTCCATACTCCTTTATTACTTTTAAAACGGTTTATAGTATTTGTCGCTGGGTTAACAGCATTATTGTATTCAGTTATTTGGTTTCTTTTTTGTTATAGACTTATAAACCACACTATTATTTCTCACAGGGAATTTTTGTCCAGACCTACAGGAGAGGTCGTGCTTTCCCTCCATAACCTCTACCCATCTTTGTAGCAAAGTTCCTGTGCTGTTTTTCCTCACTGCTCTCTCTGTTTATCTCCTTCTCTCTGTCCCCTTGTGTAAATCTTGAGGAATGTTAAGGCAGGTGGGTACAAGTGCATCTGAAGAGACATCTCTCTCTCTCTGTCTGTCTCTCACCTCACTTTTGCTGTGTTGCTGACGAGTCTTGACACACATACATATATTTACTTATATGTGTATATACACTACACTGTGGTGCAGCACATAGTGTTGGTGCCGCACAGCTCCAGGGTCTGAGGTTTGATCCTGAGCTCAGGTTACAGTCTGTGCGGAGTTTCACACATTCTCCCCGTGTCTGCATGGGTTTCCTCCGGGTACTCCGGTTTCCTCCCACCTCCCAAAAACATGCCGTTAGGTAGAACGGCTACTCTAAATTGTGCAGTGTGTGTGTGGGGGCATGTTTTTATATCTTTGTGGGGACCACAAGTCCACAATGTCCCCACAAGGATAACAATATCTGACAGTTATCTGTGGGGACATTTGGCTGGTCCCCACCAGAAAAATGGCTTTTTACAAAAACTGCAGCTTTTATTTTAAAAAACTAAAAGAGCCAAACGATTTGCTTTTGGTTACTGAGGTTTAGGTTAGGGTTAGGTTTAGGTGTAGGCATGACATTAATTAGCTACAGTTATTTCAATGGAAGGTCCTCACAAGGATAGTAAGACAAACGTGTGTGTGTGTGTGTGTGTGTGTGTGTGGACTGGCGTTCCATCCAGGGTGTATTCATGTCTTGCACCCAATGTTCCCGGGATAGGCTCCGGATCCACCGCCACCCTCACCAGGACAGAGCAGTTCCTGAAGATGAATGAATAGACACACATTCTATATTTGTATGTCTTTTCATTAAAGTCTTGGAGTGTGAGCTTTCACTAGGCCTTAATTTGGCTTCATTGGTAGCCCTGATCCCTCTTCTGTGAGCTCTTTCAAAGATTCCTAATGAATTCAAGCTGATTGGGGACCAGTTAGTGTTATACGAATAAGCCCATGCTAATTATTGCTTGCCAACTTTCATTATTAGCTACGTTAGCATTTTTGGATGAACTTACTAAAGGATCTGAACTGTTAAAACCATATGGAAGGTGTAGCTCAGAGAGATCTGATGTCGTGCTGCAAAGGCCTTTAAACTCCGTGAAGAGCCACGTACAGAGCCAAGCACTCTCGCTAGGCCCGCTCTTTATTTTTCTCCTCCTCCACAACCGTCCCATAACCCGCGCGTCACCAGCAGAGCACACTAGATCAAAGCGATAGGAAGTGAGGGAGAGGCAGAGAATCTACAGAATGAAAGAGAGCGTCTCGGAGAGAAAAGATAAACAATTACCGCACGTTTTGTTTGGCAGGCGCTTGCCTCTTTTTCTTTTTACCTTGTGCCGCCGTAGCTTTGAAGTCATTTTCATCATGTAATCTGTTCCATTTGTAGTTCTTTCATTAATGCATCACAGTACTCACTGGATGTCTGTTACCTGCTTCAGTGGAGTTCACACTTCAGGGTGTGTAATGGTAGATCAGATCTGGGATGGCTCTGCTTGTTAGGGCAGAGAACTAGCTGTGGTATAGTGGAGGGTACGCCAGTTCACTTTCCTGACCTGTACTCGACCATATGCATCCAGTTAGATTTTGTTTGTTGTTGTGGTTGTTTTTAGATTCTATTTCATTTTTATAGCATAGGATCTGTTTTTTTGAAGCAAGACAGTCCTGATTAACACTGGTTAAATTATTAACCAATGGTAATCATTTTGATTTGTTGTTACATAGCTTAGTAACTCTTGTGTTTGACACACATCAAGTTCCTCTATTAAGAATACCTGTTGCTCTTCAAGTTATGCAAAGCAAGCTGTGGCTAAACACTACATTTGTTGTGAGTAAGGTCAGCAGTGCTCCATGGTACCCCAACCACTTTGGTTATTTTTCTCCTTCTATAAAATTTATAGTCTTGCACTTCCTCGCTCACTTATTTTCACTAGTCTCTTTTACCATTGGCCTCCAACCTTACAAAAGGTCTTTGGGTCGAAAAGGACCACCCATTGACGATCTCTTTTTCTTCTTTTTTTCTTCTCATTGCTATTTGTGAAATCATTAGCAGTCAACATTTGTTTTCTAATTCGAGATAGCCAGTATGTTCTATAGACTTGCCCTGCATTGATGTATCATATCTATATATTGTCATCCAGAAGAGTATGGGGTTCCCTTTTGAGCATGGTTCCTCTCAAGGTTCCTTCCTTATGTTGTCTCAGGGAGTTTTTTTTTTCTTGCCCACCATGGCCTCTGGCTTGTTCATTAGGGATCTTTCAGGATGTTAAAAGTGCTATACAAATCCATATAATCCATATCACAAGTTTACTTAAACCTAGAGTTAGGAATGCTTTTTTTTTTGTTTCACATAAACATACATGTTATTCAGGATTTACACTGAGTTGCCAGTTTATTATGTACACCTATCTAGTACCCAATAAACTGGCAACTCATGATATATGGTATAAAAACACAATATACAGTTTATTAGGTACTACAAAGGTCTCCAGTCATCCAAATGCAACACGCACCACTTATTGAGCTTTGTAATGGTGTTAGGAATGTTTTCCAGGCACACATTGGTGCACCTGATACACAGTGTATCTGAACATCATTACTAACCAAGTTATCCACACATAGATGGACACTTTCAGCCTGACAATGCACCATTTCACAAGGCACGTATCATCACTGTATGGGTCCCAGAACATGACAGCAAGTCTTTATTGCTTTCGAAGCCTGCACAGTCACTGGATCGCAACCCGATTGAGTATATATTTGGGATGAGGTGGAAAAGGTTGTTCGCAACAAGTCAACCGTCCAAATTACAGCAACTGCGCAACACGGTCATTCCTGCACAATGCACCAACATCTTGTAGAATCCATGTGCATGATGTTTTTCTGAAGGCCAAAAGAGACGCAACCTAATAAACTGGCAACTGAGTGGGTATAATAAATTAAGAGATATGTATATTCTGATTTTCATATTTTCCCTAGTATATGACTAGATTTCACATGCACAGTTGAATATAATAATACATTCCACTATCATCAATGACTCATTCAAATAGCTCTCTCATAATCTCCCATTTTACGGCACATGTTCTTTTAAAGGTTGTCACAGTGTGACATGGTAGTGTTTTATGTGTTTAGATTGGGGCCCAGCCGCCAAGCAATTGCTCCAGCTCTCCCTTGAGGGGCGCTGACAGGGCCGAGGATTCCAGGGGTCAAAGTTCAGAGGTCAAACCATACAATTGAGTGTACCTTTGAATGAGAGAAGTGCGTTGGTGGGGTGAGGTGGGAGGTGTGAAGGTCACAAGGTTGGAAAGCGAGAGTTTAGATTCAGTGTCAGGATGAACGTTTGCCAGAGCGGTCCAGCAGACAGTCCAACATTTTGGCAGTTTGCATTGCCATTAACTCGCCTGCGTTTATTTTCAGAGCCTCGCATGCAGGCTGTTCGGGAGAGCCTGAAGGCGTCACTCCACACTGAAATGGCACCATATGCAGTAACAAAGAATGACTGTTTTAGCGTGACCAAACAAATTCCAGAGTTTAGAACTCCACAAAACCACACCCAAAATCATTTTTCAAAATCATTGTGTATGTTTATAAAGGTTGGTTCCTATGTTGGCCCCCTATTTTCTTTTCTTTTCTCACACGGACGGCTTCATGGTAGGTCCCATTTTAAACTATGTTTCAACTCGATGCACAAAGTGCTATTATTTTCTGTAATAGCACCATTTTTGGACAAGCATCAGACGTATCTCGGGCGAAAACCAGAATCAAGCAACAGTCTAGAGGAGGGTGAGCCACTGTAAGCAGAGTAAGGCGTAAGACCCTGGAAGTAAAGACTCTCTTTCTGGGCTTATACTGCCCACCAATAAATGGCAGGAGTGATAGAGAGATAAAAACAGGCCTGGGGATCCTGTGCCTGTAAAACGCTGCTCTGCCGAAACACAATCCTGTAAAAATATTTTCCCATCATTAAGCTGTCATCCGTAGAGCCCCTGACACGTAGCTGGGCCCGTGTGTGTGTGTGTGTGTGTGTGTGGAGCAGAGGAGCCCAGGACTGCCAAGATGCTGTATTTATTTGAAGTGTGTCCCTCAGTAATATGTTGACTGGTGTGAAAAGTCTTGGCAGGTCCCATGTGTTTGAATAGTGGCGGTTAGTGCAAAAGTCTCGATTTCAGACACGACTGGAGAGACAGCCTGGACCATTGCGGTGGTCATTTGTTCCGAGCAGGAGTGTATAGGTATGTGTGTGTGTGTGAGAGAGACAGAAAGAGAGGGTGTATTTTTGCAGTATGGGCAGTTGTGCAAAGGGCACTTTGTTTGCACTTGTCTTTCAGAGACCAACTCTCCTTTCTCCATTTATAACAGCCTATCCAATTGCTGTGCATATGTGTTTACATGCGTCACTCAGCAGCACACGCGCACACACTCTCGTCCCAATGTTAGCCTGGCAGGGAGGTCTAAGGGTGTGCGTTTGTACAAGGCAGTGCAAGTGAAAGTGGAGATTTTTGAGAACTGGTCCTAGGTGTGACCTCAGCCCAAATCTGATTCATTCATCACTGTGGAATAGTCTCAAAACTGCAAGACTAGACGAGGTTACCTGATCCTCAGTCGGCCTCTTCCTATCCAGACACATGCAGTATTTATTCCAGTTCTAACAAAGGGCTTTAACCCCACAAACAATGGGGACAAACATTGTTGCTATGTTAGCAACAGTGTTTGTCCCTTTTGTCAGTGGGTTAAAGCTGGGGTGAGAGCACTCACGGGCAAGTGAGCACATGTATCTCTGCTTTTGTGCAGAAGCTTATCCCTGGTATTTTTCAGTGTTCTTTTGGGTTGCTCTGAAAGCTTTCGCCTCCCTGTCAGGAGGGATAGGCCACCTATTGTTCTGGACTGTATAGAGGAGGGGAACTCGGGACAACTTGGTAAATGTTTAGACGGGTTGCTATTCTATGTAGGACCTCAGTGTGCATAAGCTTTACTGAATGACATTTACCTGAGCAGTTATTAAGGGTGGTAGTATTGACCTTTTTTTTGCTTTACCATGGAGCAAAGCTTGATTGATGGATGGTTAGGTACGAGGGATTTCTCCTGTCATAAACACACCTATTGTCCTTCACTTTCATCCGTTAGGGAATTCTGCACCTTGGTCATGCCTATATCACATATATCTCTTCTCACTCACTCACGAGGTTTGTCTTTCTGCTGTGTATGGATATGCTTGAAAAGTAAAATGGGGACTAGTGCAGGAAATAGGCCCCAGATGTGCATGAAATTGTGGGGAACAGTGAAAAGCCGCTCCCCTCGTGAGACATGGACACCAACTCTCCCAACTTGCAGAGGGGCAGGGCTGATTAGGTGTTAGGGGTTAGGTTTGCTCTTTGGTCTGTGTTAGCCCCTAGAGTTCTGTTTGAAACTCCTGAGTGCCATAACGACATTTATAGCCAGTTGCTATAATCTACTGAAAATTCAGTTTAAAATAGAACAGTCTCAATTCTCTTGTCTCAACACTGGTTAGCTGGCTTTGCATTTGCATTTGCATTATAAGACAATCACTAACCTGCTTAATTTGAAGGAAGGATCCGTCAATCAACATACCTTGAAAAAATCCAGCCTTAGGTAGTTCTTTTGAGGTTTGCTGGTTAGATGTGCATTGCTCAAAGCTTCTACTGCACATGCACGAGGTGAATGAGAGGGAGTGCCCTGCATGTTATAGGGGCCTAGGTTTCTTACTTGAGATCAGTTTCTCAATCTCTTTAGTACTCTTCATGATTTGTGGCAGCAAATTCTGATTACAGATCAGTTGTTATGAGCTTCTTCAGGGGTCCCAAGTGCACACGGCCCTGAGGTTTTACGTTAGAGGGTGAGGGGTTTTGTCTTTCACAAGAATTCCTGGCCAGCAGTGAGGCTCAGGATTTATGTTGCTGATGAATTGCTTTTCAAATAAATCTCAGGTATGGGGCTGAACGGGGAGGGTGCTGTCAGAGCAAGTGAGAGAAATTAGGTGACACTTATGAGTTTGAGTGTGTTTTTGCTGTTGGCTGCCTTCTCATTCTACTGGTTTGAGAGACAAGAGCAGTATTTTGTTAGTCTTTTAATTATTTTCTTATCTACACTGTTTATGGTGCATTATATTTTAGGTATGCTTCCAAAGATTGAGTATCCCGTTCAGTTATGCAATATGATCTGTACAAAATATCTTATAAATCAAACAAACATTCACATAGACCATGACTGGTCTCTGGTTTTAAATTGTTGTCTCCTAAAGCATAGTGGTAGCATCACTGATGCCAAGCTGATAAGAATTGATAACGCACCACTTCCCTCCTGCTCAAGCTCCGCTGAATTCCATCACTGCAATTATCTGCATCTGATCTTTCCCACCTCTTTTTTCTTACCTATCCATTTATTTCATGTCCTCGTACTTTTGTGTTACCACCAACCTTATTCCCATTTCATCAGTTAAAGATTGGTATTTTTCCATCCTCTGCTTTGTTGTGGTCGTTTTTGTGAAGCAAGTCAAGCACTATATGACAGGTACTACACAAACAAAATTCATTTCTGCCTTTCTTAGTCTTTCTTGGTCTTCTTTTACTTTGCTATAATGCAGTTAATGAGCCTTGAAGAGGGAGGTCTGTCTGTCATCCTTACCTTTATTGCTGTGTCGTCGATTGATGGAAGGAGGGGTAAAAATGACGGATGATGCTCTATGGGTCATACTATTTTAAAAAAATGTGAAATTGTGATAGCAAAGTTTATATTATTTCTGCAGTTTGTTCATTCAGTGGACTCAACTATTGCACAATACAACTTTTTTTCAGAGGGATGCACTCTGCTTCAGCAAAAACTGACAAAATTTTTGGGGGAGATCAGCGCGTCAGCAAGGATTTTGCTTTTGCATCGTTTTTAAAAAATAAAAACATCTCTTTGGCCTTGTGCCTGCATTATCACATCCTCCCTTATCTGACAGAGCTTTTCTAGTGGAGCCCATTGATTTAGGGACGCCAAAAGTCTTCACGTGGTCAATTTTTTGCTGTTCTTGCTCTATCATGAGATACAGCTGTCAGCTCAATAATTAAATCAGAGGATAATGAGGACAGATTTGGAGACCCAAAAATATTTTTGGTCTGTCAAATGAAACCCCAGAAATCATTCTACAGGATTGAACTTTTGGTGTGAAACCTCACATAAAAGGCCATCATCTTTGAGAATGAGCAGAAGACGGGAATATGAGCAGAGGGAATGCCTGTGGTGGTGGTGGTGGTGCTGAGCTCAGCTTCCAAACGTGTGGCCAATAGAGCCACATAGGAAGTGGAACAGACATGGAGATAATGAGCTGCCAGACTCCAGCTTTCTATGTCTTATCCCTGCTTTTTCAGCCAATTTCGTCTTCTGCGTAAACTTTAGCAGTTCTTGATGCCTTTTCTGTTGTCTTGCAGTTCAGTATCCAACCTTTTCTTTAGCTCAGCATCCCATTGACTTTCATCTCAGGCAGCCGTATCATTTCCTGAAAGATAGCACCGAATCTGACATTTTCATTCTGCATTTATGCACAGTAAGTTTTCCTTTCATAGCTGTTTTGGGGGAAGATTTATTTCCCGCACATTTGTCCCCAGACCTGTTGGAACAGGCCGACACTCCCCTCATATCATCATTCTGATGGCAGGGAGTATGACCGCAGGCTAGTTATGTGCATCGGCCCCCTCCAATATTCTGTTCTCTTACTCATCCATGTTCAAGCATCTTCCTATAGAGACTTTTGTAAGAAAATATGACATACAAGACATACAAGAATGTCTTATTAGTCAATGTTTTATCAAGGGGTGTAACAATTAATTCATTTTCTTGATGCATTGATGGGAATTCCTCCCAAAGCAACCACATCGATCCTAAAAGAAATAACAAACAAATAGCTTTTATAACATCAGTGCCTATGCAGCAAGTAAGTGGCTAAGGTGGCATTTACAACCTAACTATGGATGCAGAGACTGACACTTTTAATGTAGTATAATATTTCTTAAAGAAGCTTGTATTGATTAATTTGACCGAAATTGAATTTAATCGAATCATTCTTCATTTATAAAAATTGCTTCTGAATCAAATAAAAAAAATAAAAAAATAAATGAACCTTGAATTGAATAGCTGTCTAGCCCAAAGATTCGCCTGGTTTCATCAGTGTTTTTCTCTCTGATGAAAATACATACACTGACATTAATACTTATGTTTAAATCTTCACAGATGCCAAATTGTGATCCAAATTATCTTGAGTCACAGTTATGCATAGGAAAAGTTGCTCCCAATGCTTCACTATTTACTTAGCTAATGTATATGCCATTGTCTGTCAATGAATAAAGCTGACTTAAAAATAGACAATCATCTGCTTTATCAAAGCCACACCAGTTCCTTTGTCCTACATTAATAATGCCACTTATGAAGGGTGTAAGTATATTGTTAAGATGCAAAGCCAGTAAACATATGCTCACTGCTCTTGTCATCTTGGGACACATGTACAGACGGGGTATGAAACCAGTCATTTTCTTATTGCTTTGTCCAGAGCTAGAAACAGTAAACCGCAGTTGTTGTCATTATACTGCTCTGAATAAGTCTGTTCACGCCAAAAGGCCCTGTCCAGCTTCACACTGCTGACAGAGTGACAGTGAGAAAGAGGGTGTGAATACCTCACTCTCACCACTTACAAAATAGGTGGACTATTTAGAAAAAGGGGCACAAGCACCATATTCTCATAACCTCCTGCTTGTGGAAACATGGCACATAGTTTCTGCTGTGGGATAATGACAGACAAATGCTGTTTGTAGAACTTTCTGGAGCCTTAACCAGAAACTCGGCTAAACCCACTAAGGCCTACATAGTGTCATGATTGGGTGCATGTCCATGCGTGCAGGGGGATGATGTGTGCGTTTGAAGAAAGGCCGAAGTCTTTGAGGCGTCTGCTTGTTTGAGAGTTAAATCGACTTTTTGTCATTGCATACAGGCCTCTGATAACGAGGGCTCTCAAGGGCAGGAATCCATCTGCACTTCCTGCTCTATACCACAGAACAAAATCTGAATGTGCAATTAATAAATCATACAGTGAAGAAAATTTAAGAAAGAAGCTCAAATTTATGGGAGTAGTATGACAGCCTGTGCTGAGATTTAGTGCTATTTATGGCAGAATCAAACGTGTAGGCAACAGCCATATCAAGTGCTTGGAGAAGTAGTTTTGGTTTTATAGATGTCGTTGAGACTTGTGAAGACTTGACTTTCAGAGTATACAGTCAGCTCCAGAGTTATTGGCACCTTGGGTAAAAAAGTTTATGAAAAAATCTCACACTGAAAATATGAGAGGAATCTAACCTTTTAATTGGAATAAATTTATTCTCAGAAAATAAAGCCCCCAAAATATATATTTTTAACAAAATCACATGTGTCTCAATTATTAGCATCCCTGCATTTAGTACTTTGTGCAACCTCCTAATAGCAACATAACCGCACTGAGTACTAACAGCACTTCTCCCATAATCAAAACAGTTTTTTCCCTGAGGCAGCCAGACTACTCAACACACTGCTGGCCTCAAACACACGCCTGGTCTGATCAAGACC
>JAOUQW010000038.1:5936428-5955157 GCA_028565825.1 Olivaichthys viedmensis | reverse complement strand
ACACCCACACCTCCTCTAACACAGGAGGACCACACCCACACCTCCTCTAACACAGGAGGACCACACCTACACCTCCTCTAACACAGGAGAACCACACCCACACATCCTCTAACACAGGAGGACCACACCCACACCTCCTCTAACACAGGAGGACCCCACCCACATCTCCTCTAACATAGGAGGACCCCACCCACACCTCCTCTAACACAGGAGGACCACACCCACACCTCCTCTTACACAGGAGGACCACACCCACACCTCCTCTAAAACAGAAGGACCACACCTAGCTAGCTACCTATGCAAGAGAATGCTTAGGAATTACTTCGGATAATGGTACAGCAGGAAAAATGACACAATAATCTAGGCCATTTAAATGTTTAGGCACTGTATTGAAAAAGTATGTAACCGCAGAATGGATTGAAAACATAACTTCACAATTGTAAGAATCGGCAATACGAGAGGAATCATAACTAAAAACATGCAGCACCAAAAAAGTCAGGGACTCCAAATGATCACAGAACGTTTGAAGGGGAGGGGTAGCTGTCTGGTGGTTGTCTGTCTGTGCAATTTATTACATTGAATAGTGAAATAGGTTTCACAAATATTGTATTAGAATGGATCCCTTGCAATGGGTCTTGGCCAGAGACAATGTTAGGCCTGAGATAATGTCTGGTCTTGGTCACAGTGTTTGGTCTTGGTCATGATATTTAGTCTTGATTAGTATAAGGTCAGAAAAAAATGATGTTACCTTTGTGGAAGTTTCACAGGTCATGATGATAATTCTCTAGTGCTGAGTGTTCTCTATCTCTTTCTCTTCTCCATTTATCTCTCTCTTTGCTAATTGATTTGGAGGGATATCAAAAGTAAGGCATTTAGCTTGCGTTCATAGTAAAGAATTATTGAATATTGAACCAGGCCAAGAATTAAGTAATACACTACTTAAACAAATCATTAATCATTGTGTGTGAGCAGTGAGAGCTGCTGCAGGAGTGGCATGAACAGTACATCTGCTCCCTTTCACGTATGACAAACTCGCCTTGTCTCCACAACACAAAGAAATAATACAACTCATATTTCATAATGCCAGTGCTTTGTGTGTCCTCATTTTTCCCCTTTTTTGGTGGTTCACTCTCTGATTCTGTCTCTGTTTTCTCTTATTTATGCTCTGATGGTGCAATAGTGTGTGTCCTCCCCTCACAACTTTTTTTTCTTTGTGGGGAACATTTATTGCAATGGGACATAACCCGAGGGACAATGAATGACTAACATACATGAGTCATACTCAAAATATTTTAAAGCATGTGTGTGATTTTTTCAGTTCGTCCTACACTATGCTGTATAAACTCAACAATAATAGGAATAATAGAAAACAACTGCCAGTGATCTTGTACTGTATATATTTTCCTTCATGTTTATTGTTTTCTTGTTATATATTTGCTACTACCTTGTAATTGCTTTGGCACGACTGCAAAGAAGTGCAGTCATGGCAATAAAGCAGACTTTAAATTAAACTGAATTGAACTGATATGGGTTTATTGCAGTGTGGCAACTTTGCACTACGGTGGCACTATCAGTATGTGTGTGTGTTGTGTGCGTGCGTGTGTGTGTGTGTGTGTGTGTGGCTAGATATCTCCATCCAGAGTTCCACATTGCTGTCACACACCCTCTATAACACAGGGTAAGCAGAACCCGGTGTCCTCTTTTATTAGGAATAATTGTGGTAGGCCCAAAATCCTCTTTAGTGCCATCAACAAACTACTCCAGCAGCAATTCCTAGCTTTGATGAGCAGGGCAATGACTTAACCTTTTAAAGACATTTAATTGAAAAAAGAAAAAAACTGCCAAGAAACCCTTACTTAAATTTCTGTCAATTTTCTTCCACATTTTGTTTCAGCTGATTCTGTTTTATCTCACAACCTATTGATAAATCAAATTCATTCTCCTGTCAGCTCAAATATCTCTGAGCTTATTTGTCACTTGATTAACATGCCTCTTGCTGCAGGTTATGTCCCTAATAAACTCAAAAATGCTGCTGCACTGCATTCTCCTCCTTCGGCTAGCACTGGGGCCCTGAACACAATCATTCCTTTCATTCTCAGCGCTGCTTTTGACACTATGAATCATGACATCACTTGGTATTGTAGGTTCTGCGCTGACCTGGTTTAAGTCCTCACCAACACCATTGGTAGAGTTGCACGGGATACTGGTACTGAAAAAGTATTGTAGGGTTTTGTACAGATATTTAGTGGCCATTGAGTTGTAATTTAGTCAATGTCACTAAAATTAGACTTAATTTACACATAGTGTACACACAGTTTAGTTTTTATTGCCACGAGTTATAAAACCTACTACACCAAGAAGCAACAGCCAACCAAAACAAATTATCAAAAGAAAAATAATCAAGGAAAATGAAAAAAGTTATTGCTGTCAACCAAGTTAGGGCCAAGCAGAAACCCAAGGACTACTGTCAATCAGATAGTCAGTTATTCTGTAAAGCCTGTAAACACAGCGCAGAATAGGAGCCGCAAGGCCACACGCCATGGGAAGAGAGAGGTGAATGCTGCTCGTCAAAGCACTATTACACTGAGCAATATTGGAATAATGTATGCAATAATAAAAATGCAGTAGGGGCAATATCTCTCCATTCCTGTTCATCTTATTCATTACTTATTTGCTAAAAAGAATTTCATCTTCAGCAGACTGTCAGGACTTGTACACACACGGGTTGGTTAGGCTGCAAGTGCAGGTTTTATTTACAGTGATAGGCAGATAATCCAAAAGGTCTAAGCATTAATCAACGTCGAAAAACAGACAATGGGTCAGGCGATCGGCAAACGGGCAAAACTAGACAAAGACAGGATCAGGTACAATGCAAAAACAGAGTTGGCACCGGAATACCAAAAACACAGACGGCAGGCTTGTTAACGTCACTGATTGCATCAGGAGCGAGACTTCACAAAGTCTGCCTGAAAGTCCGGGGTATTTGTAGTGTGGAGTGTGATTGGGAACAGGTGTCTGTGGTTTGCAATCAGGTGAGCAGGGAAGCAGGTCAGGTGATATGTCACGTGATGCGGGGTTGTGCTGAGGATTCTGGGAGATGCAGTTTGTTTATCCGGCAGAGACCAGACACAGAAATTCAGATTCTGCGCATGTTTCAATTTCTATTTGCAGTCATGATCCATTGTCTATTATTCTGCATCATCAATTTTCTGTAATAAAATTTCCTGGATTTTTTTTACCCACCATGGTTTCATTTCAGTACCGGTGTCATGGTACTTAATGTGGTATCAGTATCGAGGTCAAAATTTTGTTATTGTGACAACTAACCAGTGGCGATATACTGTAAATCGCCCACGGCTCTTTTAGGCAAGGCATCCTTCACGGATCAGCCCATGGTCCTCTTTTGTTTATAAATTTAATGCCGCTCATTGGTCAAATTATGAGACATCATAGACTATATTTTCACTTTTACCCTATTTTTTCTTCTTCTTTTTTTTTACTGCTACACTG
Organism: Olivaichthys viedmensis; assembly: GCA_028565825.1. Lineage (NCBI taxonomy): Eukaryota > Metazoa > Chordata > Actinopteri > Siluriformes > Diplomystidae > Olivaichthys > Olivaichthys viedmensis. Next base: position 5,951,647 of record JAOUQW010000038.1, on the reverse strand, counting down.
ATGACACTGAGATTTAAGTAAATAACCAAATCAACTACACTCCTGATTCGTCCAAATATCATCTCATGTATTCATGATTTAAAACCATGGAGGAATTTTAGTTTTCTGAAACATGAAAATGAACTAAAAAAAAATTGTTATAGGGCCTAAAACACTGGTGTCAAGGCATTTTGATGTTACTATTGATATTGATTGTGTTATGGTCAAACTCTTTTATAACAACAGTCATGACATTTTTGTATATTATTATATGAAATATAGTTCACACCGTGTAGAAAGTGGGAGTGTGTGATCTGATATACATTGATTTACGCATCTGTTCCGCGTGAGGTGCAGCTAAAAAGTGCTTTAGCAACGTTTTCAGTGTGAATTTCCATTTGATTAATTCTGTTAATTATATGTATGATGTTCCACGCACAATGACACATCAACTGATTCACATTTAGAAGCCACAACTAAGTTGTTCTTACTTGTTACGGAAAAAATGATTAATCAGTTGTATTTAGTTAGTAGTTGGGTGAAGTGGTGTGATGTTGAAGTGGGCGGACATAAATAGTGAACATCCACAAAACAGGGTTGTAGGAAATGGGACCGGCCTTTTATGGCTTGAAGTCAGGAAAAAAAAGGTTTTCCACTCTTGCGCCAAGATAGGCATTATTGTTACTGCAAATTTAGACCAAAGTGGGTTGGAAAGTACCACTGCACCCAGCGTTATACCAGCAAATTACACTAGCACCTGCTTGAAAATATACCTTCATCTCCACCCACAGCCCCGCACTGCAGGCCGTGTGTGTGTGTGTGTGAGAGAGCTCCACTTGTGCCAGCAGCACGCTATCTGCTGTTAGTCCCCAGGAGCTTTGCATTTATTTCTATGTTAATGTTTATGCAGTAGGGAATAGACTGTCTGCCTTTCGTATCTCACTCTTTTTCTTTCTCTCTCTCTCTTAACGGCATCCATTTATGTGAGAACTGAATCAGACCTTTTTTTTGTTGTTGCACTTTTATAGATTCCATTCCATTTTAGTTTTTATCTTTAGTAGCATCTAAAGAGTCACACAATCGCTGAAGTGCCTGTTCAAATACTGGTGTAATCTGGGCTGTTGTTGTAGCAACCAGCTACCTAAATGGTGCCTATGACCTCTGACCTTTGTTGCCACCTTCGCCTCTTTCTCTTGCTGTCGTTCTCTCTCCATGTTGCTCTTCTGCCTTGACCTTTCTCTTTACCCTTTCTCTCGCTTCCTCTATCTCTTTCCTGCTTTAGATACTCTTTACTTCTCCCCTCATCTCCCCTCTTTCTTCATCTCCCTCCCTTCCTCTCTCTCCCTCTCTCTTCTTTGTCAGTAAAAGCATTAGGACTCTTCTTTAATAAATCTGAAAAGAGCAGTGTGTTCTTCCTGAAATCCCACTTGACATTTTTAACATGTTTTTTTTAACCTGTAATGCTCTCTCTCTCTCTCATGGTTACTTTTACGCTTGTCAAGAGGCAGCAAATTACAGGAAGCTCTTTAGTGCCACACTGCCTTCATAACACACTCGGATTTCTGTCTCTCTCTCTGTCTGTCTCTCTGTCTCTCCATGTTATCTCTGTGCTTTATCATCCTTCACGACCCTCTTCACTTCATCTTCACTTTCATCCTGTCTTCCTTTATTCCAGTCTCCATGTCTCTCTTGATCTTGATCTCGCCATGTCTCCACCTTTCTCCCTGTCTTACTTTTCCTCTCAGCATGCTTCATTTACCTGTACTGCATACTGCAGATGTACTTACATTACGTGTGTATGTGTATGTGTGTGTTTATCTTCTATCCCGTGCTTCAAAGCTTTGCTCTGCAGCGCTTTATTTATTTAGCCTTAATGTTCCAAGGCTAGCCAATTAAAACTGAATTATGTATTATTAAGCAGAGTTCTGGCAGTCTAGCACTCTGCTTTCAGAGTGCGGATGTAACTGCTGCTTCTACCTTTGGTAATGGTGTGTGTGTGTGTGTGTGTTTGTTTCCCCTGCACGTTGCTCTTGTTCTTGCGTTCTTGTCTCCTAACTGCCTGACTCACCAATATTTTCTTGACCGAAGCAAAAAGGTCAAGGTTAGCCTGCAAATTGCCTCAAAGCAATCAGCTTTCTCCCTGAGTGTTTGTGTGTGTGTGTGTGTGTGTGTGTGTGTGTCATCGTGATGGAGCCAGAGGACAAGTGTGCGTGTGTGTTTTATCCATATCGCTGTGGTGAAGTGGTGGGTTGGCTGCAGAGGGGATTGGGTTTTAGGACATCAAAGCTTATTGGTCACTGTGACTGTGTGTTTGTGTGTGTCTGTGTGTGTCTGTGTGTGTGCGTACATGTGTGTGTATTTGTGCAGGGATGTAGTGGTAAAAAAAAGTGGGTAAATCTTAAACTTAAACTTCAGGACACCCAGTCACGTGACTGCCAAACATATTTTTGGCCTTTTAATTACATATATCATATCTATTACATATATGATATAGACATATATAAAAATACAGTTTGGTTTCCTGTATAGCTCATGCTTTTACTGTAGCAATATGGAATATTTATGTAATAACCCCATAAGTCATTTCCAACCATCAATTATTCATTTATGAATTTAAATAAAGTTCAGTAAGACATGTAACATGAATAAGACTCATTAAGCCTACATTTTCTAGCAAAATGCTTTATCTTTGGAAGTCATTAAAGAATGTAGCATATTAATTAATAGAGCACTTTTTAGATAAAAACATAATAAAGGCTGTCTGGGATTTTGGGCTGTCTGTCTCAGCAGAAACAGAGACAAGTGAGAGCCAAAGTCTGCAGAAGAACTGTGGTAAATCTTCCAAGATGCCTAAAACAACCCCCAAGTCGATTTCCTTATAAAACTTCACAACAGTGTGTCTAAGAGAATTGATGCAGTTTTAAAGGCAAAGGCTACTCACACCAACAAACTGATTTGTTTTTGTTTTTTACTGTTTACTGCTCTTTATAGGATTTTTTAATTTCATTATTTTTTAAAAGCATTTTTGCTTTACAGAATTCCTTTACATGTGCCTAAGACTTTTGCACAATACTGTAAGTCACTTTGTAGGTATACAATTACTGAATGTAGCCCGTCTGTTGCTATACACAATTGTCAGCCCCCCTCTACCCCATCTATCAGTGGAAAGGAACCACCATAGGACCACCACAGACCAGATATTATTCAGGTGGTAGATTATTCTCAGCACTGCAGTCACACATGGTAGTGTGTGTGGTGCTGGTATGAGTGTATCAGGTGCAGCAGTGTTGCTGGAGTGTACACTTACTGCCCACTTTCTTAGACCTACCTACCTTGTTGGTCCACCGTGTGACCATCATCTTTTTCAGTTTCTGACCACATTTGTATATCTACAAAGTGACCTATATGGTAGGTTTACCTGATAAAATGGTCAATGAGCGTAGATACAAGGCAAGTGTACCTAATAAAGTGGCCACTGAGAGTATTTTTAGCGCTGTTGAGAGTAATTTTGTGGAGTTGGCATGATGTCAGGTACTGCCACAGACCTCCATCTCTGCCTTCTTAATCCAGGCGAGGCAATAAAGTTCAGCAGAGTTTATGAGAAGCGAAGTGATGTGGTAACTAGCATTTTTTAAACGCCACAACAATAACTTTAAAAACATTTTTAATAAAAGTTATACACAATAAAAATTGTGAAATTGTGAGTAAACACTATTTAAAAAGGTATGTCAGCAGCATTTACATGCATTCACCCTCCACAACATCCCTGTGTGTGTGTTTGTGTGTGTGTGTGTGTGTGTGTGTGTAACATGTGGAATTGGAATGGCAGTACTAAACTCTGCACTGGTGCCGGAACAGAGCAGCGTCTGGCCACTCAGGTGTGTGTGTATGTGGGTGTGTATTTGCATTTGTGTGTATGGGCATATATTTATCTCTTTGTGTGATCAAATGTCACATTGTCACATGACATTATTTTTAGTTATTTATGTTTTTTTATTTTTATTTTTATTTTTTACAAAATATGCTATTATTTAAAAAACTAAAGGAGCCAAAATATTTCCTTTAGTTACTGAGGTAAATGTGTGTTTTTGGAAGGGAATACCTTCCAAAAATAGTGATGGCAGTGTTTGTGTGTTGAACAGGTGGAGATTGAAAAGCTGGACTATCACCACTACCTGCCGCTGTTCTTTGATGGCCTGTGTGAGACGTGCCACCCGTACGAGTTCTTCGCCCGACAGGGTGTGCACGACATGTTGGAACACGGCGGCACCAAAACCCTGCCAGTCATCCCTCAGCTCATCATCCCTGTAAAGAGTGAGAGAAACATAAACACAGCTATTTTCATTCCATCGCTCATCAAAAACGAATGTAACATAATCTTGTCAAATTATAGCCCTCAAACTTTCTTTACTGATAAAGGTTTTTTACTGGAATCAGTACCAACAAAAACACAAAACACGTAAAAGTATTAATAAAATCAAGGTTAAGGTTTGGCTGTTAAGATACAACTGTGGGCCAGATGCATGTGCGTGAGTAGGCGCAGCGCAAAACACGACATGATGTGGCCACAAAATGCACTCGCAATGTGTCTGACATTAACGTTCATTTTACAAAATGCGCCTGGGACCACCTACTAAATGCGCTCTGCATGAGGTGCAAATTGCGGTTTAAAAGCCACTGTGAAATGCTGAAAATGTCAACCATAGAGCCGCCAAAAAGCTAGACACTCCAAGAAATGCAAGTTCAGTAACGAAGAGATTTGTTCATTAAAGAAGTTATTTTTAAATGAAGACAAGCATGTGGAGGACGTTAATACGGCTGATATGCCACTAGATTCCCAATTGATTTTACCCTAATAAAAGACTGCTATGTACGGAATAAGTTATATGTCGTATAAAAAAGGGAGTAAACTTTATTCTATTTTTTGGTGGTCCTGTTTAGTGTGTTGAATTTGTTAGATGGGAGACATGAATTTGTGAGATGTGATGTATGTGCTATAACCAGGGTTGCCAGATGTACATGACGAAAATAGCCCAATGCACAAGCAGTATTAAAACATGTAGTTTCCCTTAATAGTTCCTTTACCAAGGTCCTTAAATCGTCTCATATTATTACATATATTGTCATAAATAAAGAATATCTGTAACACAAGTACATTTATAGAGTAATGTACAGGGCTCATGATCAAGAGGGGTGCATATGAGTGTAAAAAACTTTGCATGGTCGCGATGTAATGTAATCGTTGATGTAATTAATCTAATGTATTCAACATGCTTAAATCAACCCACGCCGGCTGTTCAAAAGTAACTCAATTATGCTGGAAAACCACACGTCTGGCTACACTGGCTATACTGCTCTGAGCAACACGCATGACACTAGTTTACACCTGGTCAGCACACGTTAGCAGAAATTCTCAAGTGAATCTGAGGTTTCTTAAGTTCAATAAGCAAACCATAGGAGCGAATAGAAGTTCCCCACCTATCCCTCTTACACCCGTTATATTCACCTCAAGAGAGGATGGTAACAGACCAACACAAATTAATCCTTATTCTTGTATAATAAAGTTTTTATGGCCTAATTCTACGTGTGAAGACCATCATATTACAGTAGAAAAAACTGACTTTGACAAACTCTTAGGCTGAGATGTACAACACTACATTTACACAAATGTATATATTAGGTCTACCTACTATATAGGTAAAGTTTGTAGGTATACAATTACTGACTGTAAGCCATCTGTTGCTGTACCATTTGGCCCCCCTATATACCCTGTCCATCAATGGAAAGGGACCACCATAGGACCACCACCCAAATAACATCTGGTCAGCGGTGGTCCACTGATGGTCGGGGTAGAGGCGGGCTGTAACTGTATACCTAAAAAGTGACCTATATAGTAGGTGTACCTATGGCGAATGACTGTAGCTGCAAGGTAGGTGCACCTAATAAACTGGAAACTGAGTGCACTGAAGCGTCCTGAAATCACAAAATAAAAAAACTTGGTCTATTAGTTTCTGATATTTGGACGCTTCGTTGGGTGTTATTTCTTACTTAATTAATATACAGTGGGGTCCAAAAGTCTGAGAGCACATTAAAAATCCAGCACCATGTTTCACTGTTGTTTTGATCCACTGTGGTATCAATCCCTCTTCTGTTCATCTGCTTACATAAACCCTTCTGTTACTGTCTTAGCCCATGCCAAGCATTTAACCTTGTTTCTCTTTCTGAGAAGTGGTTTAGAGACTGCTACTCGCCCTTTGAGACCACTACTAGCTAGCCTTCTTTTGACAGTAATTTTGCTGATTGCAGTCTCTCATTCTTTATTCAGCACATTCTGTATCTGTGATGAAGTTACTGTTCTCTCTCTCTCAGTGAACACTCTCACTTTTGGTCTGTGCCTGATCATGCTTTGGATACAACTGATCCAGTTTCAGCAAAGCATTTTAGAGTGCCGTACAGTGGCAATAAAAAAAAAATCTAGATTTTTCAGTGTGGTCTCAGACTTTTGGACCCCACTGTGCATATATGTATATTGTTTTACACAATCCAATAGCTAGCCTAACATTAGCTTGCAAATGAGATTGGCTACTGGTTTACGCAGTATAATAGCTAGTGCTTGTTTTTAATTACATGATATAAAGCACTTAAGTCCTAATAATCTGACTGAGCCTAACATTACCTAGCCTGATAAACTTTGAAATTTCCATCTCATCCATTTTTTTCATAAATGGATAAGATGGAAATGTGATGTTCTTCTTTCCCAGCAGTAATGCCAGCTTGTGAGCTTGTGGAAGCACTGATCAGGATCTCAGGAACTTTTGATATTTGTTGAATTTTTTTCTTTATCCCACCATTGTGGTCGGCTTTTAGCTTGTCCCCTCATCCAAATTTCTTTTTCCGCTCATTTGTCTGTACATTAGTGTACCACTGCATATTGCAGATCCTGCACTGCTTACTGTGCTCAGGCCATAGACCACTTAAATATAGTGCGTACTACATGGCAACTAGTTGCAAACCTCAACCACTGAGCTTGGATTCCTCGCTTCCATCAGCACAAACTCTGGAGCATAGGGGCCAGTGGTTGTTCTGTGGTGCTGTGGGTAGCTTTATCCTCTTCCAGTTCCTATCACACTCCACTGAATAAGTCGCTGCGCTTGGCGAGTACGTGGTGCCGCAGGCTGGGGAAACAGAAAGCATGAAATGAGATTGGAAAGGCGGGTCTAAATGTTGAAAGAGATCATCCTTACTAGGGTCATCCTGCATGACTGGAGTCAAGCCATGATCTCTTCGATAACCACAACTGTATGTGCATAGATGTGCTTCGAGTTCTCGAAGTACAGTTATATTTCAATGCCTCTATTCTAGATAGATAGTTTATTGATCCAGTCATAGAAATTCCTTTGGTAACAGCAGCCGAACAAAGGGCAGTACATAGTAATCAGGGATTAAATTGATTTTTAGGAGGTGTGAGGAGTCTTACTTCTTTCATGGGTGCCAACAATGTGAGAACAGTAATGTTCAATATATGTGATATATATATTGATATAATGGAAATGTGAAAAAAGGTTTTTGATATATTTGTTTCTGTCCTAACTGCTTCATTTGAACTCACTACAATTTGGAAGCCAGACCTTAAGTTTTCAGTATTGGCATAAAATGTTATTAACATATCTTCTGTTTATTTTCTGGCAAATATACATGATACACTAAAGCCTTTAAATGAACTTATTTTTATGTAATGATCGAATGTTTATACACAGCAGTAAACAGTTACCATGACTAAAGGAATACATTTTCCAACCTGAAAAAATGAAAGCATTTCTTTGTAAAGCAGTGTGATTACATCGTTATTATTATCATCAACATTATGCCATGCTAGGATTTACATTTCCATCAAATTATAGTACCGGAGCCCGGCTTCACTTGCCGTTCATGTAAACCATAACCTCCCTACCAATTTAACCCCTGGTAGTAACCGAATAGCAATCAATGTTCAGTAAACCTACAATAGAAATTCAAATTATAATGCTTTTTTAAAATCCTAAATGCAAATATCTAAAATATAATTCAATAAAAGATACAGTGCATTTTAAAGAGAGTGTGTATGTTTAGGATTTACACTTCATTTTCCAATCATGTGGTCAAAATCTAAATGTCAACATTTTTAATATACAGTTTATTTTACCCTTGTTTGATCATGTGCAGTTGTCGTGAAATCCGAGATCACTCCAGTCGTTTTTCATCTTTTCTTCAGAAGAGCTGAACACCGGCTCTTCTGTTCAGCTCTGTTTGTGAGCACCATCTCTGCTGTGGCCTATGTGATCTTTCTTGCAGTGTTTATCTGATCAATCAGAGAGCATTTAGCCCCCTCTTGTTGCAGGGACTAAATCTAAACTCTCACAATGCCCACTCTTGTCTCTGTGTGTGTATGTGTGTATGTGCAGTTATATACATGTTTGTACTGGCACCCACGCAAACCCAAGGATAATGTTAGGGTTGTGTGTGTGAGCTTGTGTGCGAGATCATGCCTTGATTCTGCTATGGGAGCTTTGTACGGCCTTCAGATTTTATGATTTTATCAGTGTTTTAGCCATTCTGTGTGCGTGTGTGTGTTTGTGTGGGAATTCGCAATGGCATCGAGGCAGTGGAAGCTCCCAGGCCGAAAAGGAAGTACTGCATTGTGTCCCTTCTGTGTATCATCTCTTAAATGCAGCTCTTTTCTCCTGGGGATTAGCCTCTGGGACAGAGGGACACCCCCCCTCACTGGGTCCTGTCACAAAGATTAATCTACCCTCCATGCTGTGGTTTGTGTGCGTGTGTCTGTGTGTGTGCATTCTTCTCTTTCCTCATTTAGCTTTCTTGTTGCTGATACCCTGCAATTACTCATGATTCACTATGCCTGTGCTATCCATTTTATTTCACTTTATTTATTTAAATATCAGAAAAATACACTCATTAAGGGCAGTGTCCCACTTAATATTTTTCTTCTTCTTCATTTTCTTCACTTTATTATATTACCCAGGTTTCATTGACTGTGTTTACCACAACAGACTGTCAATCTGCTCTATTCTCTCTTTGCAGAATTAATTTATTGGCTGGCAAAAACCCAACAATTTTGTTGATTCCATTCAATTCTGCAGCGTCTCACTTGCACTGTACCTCTTCCTCCCCACCTTCCACATCTCCTCTCCTCTTTTTGTTCTCCACTCTCCCAAGGAGCATGTCAACAATGGAGAAAGATGGATGAGATGGATATTCCCTACCTGACTCTGCCAGTGTACACACATGAAAAAGATTTGTGCTAACATGTAGCAAGTCTTGCTGCAGCCTGGCCCAAACAGCTGTGATTGACAGTAATATTGTTTACAGCTTCTTTTGGGAATTTTGCTGATAAACCAAAGTTTGATCACTGTGGAAGCTTTCTTGCCTTCTTGGACAGCCTGCTAATGTACACCCATGTTACATATCCTTTTATTATGATCCTTGACAGGCAAACCTCTGCAGTTTTCTTTTAAAGTGGGACTTAAATGCATTTACTTTCTCAGATGTAGCAGTTGTTGAAGAAGTTCCATCTTATTTGCAATGTATTATGCCCTCAGAGATAATGCTATCATGCTGCTACTGGGACAATTTACAGACTATTGTTTGCACTGGTTTGTAGTCATATGCTACTATGGCTATACACTCCATCCTATATTGTTCTGTTGTCCCATCTAGTCAGCGTACACTGTCCTGTGTATTTACTGTCTTGCGTATCACTGTCCTGCATATTTATTGTCCTGCATATTTATTGTCCTGTCTATTATTGTCCTGCGCATTTATTGTCCTGCGTATTTATTGTCCCATGTATTTATTGTCCTGCATATTTATGGTACTGTGTATTTATGGTACTGTGTATTTATTGTCCTGTGTATTATTGTCCTGCGTATTCATTGTCCTGTCTATTATTGTGCTGTGTATCACTGTTCTGTGTATTTATTGTCCTGTGTATTATTGTTCTGCGTGTTTATTGTCCTGTGTATTATTGTCCTGTGTATTATTGTCCTGTGTATTTATTGTCCTGTGTATTATTGTCCTGTGCATTTACTGTTCTGTGTATTTATTGTGTAGTGTATATTTGCACTTGTCCTCACTGTCGTGTATTTGCACTTTATGTAGTCCTGTATACCGTGCTTCTGTATTGTTGTGTATTGCATCATGGTCCTGTAGAAGTGACATTTCGTACCAATGCATTTATTGTCCTGCGTATTTATCGTTCCATAAATATTTAATGTCTTGCGTATCACTCTGCTGTGTATTTATTGTCCTGTGTATTATTGTCCTGCATATTTATTGCACTGTGTATTTATTGTCCTGTGTATTTTTGTACTGCATATTTATTGTTCTGTGTATTATTGTTCTGTGTATTATTGTCCTGCGTATTTATTGTCCTGTGTATCACTGTCCTGTGTATTTATTGTGTAGTGTATATTTGCTCTTGTCCTCACTGTTGTATATTTGCACTTTATGTAGTCCTGTATACCGTGCTGCTGTATTGTTGTGTATTGCATCATGGTCCTGTAGAAACGACATTTCGTACCAATGTATACAAGTTATATGGAGGAATGACAATAAAAACCCACTTGACCTCAAGTGTAGAGTGGTTCGAGCCATCTTTTCTGAAGGCCAGGGCATGGACAATCTGAATGACTATCTGTGCATTGTTGTGGGGACTAGAACAATAGATTTGTGGTTATAAAGTGAAAATGGTGTCCCCATCAACTTGTTCTTTTGTGTCCATCTGTTGAGCTCCCAGAATCCCATTTCCCTCAAAACGCATGCATAGTCACCTTGGGAATGGACCTGTAATGGTGGAGGTAAATTGAGTCAGTGAAAACATGGGGTTAGGATCATCTCCAGCCCACTTCTAAAGAATTTTATAGCTTTCGGTGGAGAATGGTGCATGAACAGTGGTGCAGCAACTTTTCTTTCTTTCAGTCTTAGCAGTCATGCTCAAAATTCCCCTCTAGCTCCTTTTACTCCATTCAAAGGCTGACTGAAATTTTCCTCACCTCCTTACAGTGGGCCAGGCTTGAGAAAAAAATGCTTTCCTATTAACAACTCAGGTAGAGGTAAAAGCGTCCACCTCCCCCTCCTATGCTTCTCCGAAACTCCTCATGAAATGGAGGCTCTATTTAAAAAGCCTTAAATCTTTTCTCCCCTTTACGAACGTTCCTCTTGTTGTTGTTGGGCCGACGCTTGGCCCTGGCACGGCAACCTGCTGAGTCTGAGGGGGAGCTGGCCCATGGATGACAACAGAAAAATGGCTGTATAATTAAGATTATGAAAACCTTGATATTTATGGCCTGACTCGAGCTACATTGCTCCAGTGGGATGGTTTAACATTCAGCAGTGAAACCAAATGATCCAGGCGGCTTTTGTTTCAGATTTGGTTAATTTGTTTGTCTTTGCTTCGGCACTTTTCGTGACTCTTTTTGCATGTCACGCACATTGAAGTCTGCTGCATGAGGGTATGGTGGATACCTGTATATATGGAATCATTTTTAGAAAAGCTTTGAAAAACATACAACTGTTCACTCTTATAAATCCTTTCTCTCTCAAAGACTTACCTCTCTTGCCCCATTTTTCCACTTTTTCAGCTGTTCACACCCCTTTTGATGCTGTAAATTTGCTTGGCTCTATTATTTGTCTAGTAAACTGTATTTTTTTACCCCCACTAATAGCCTGTAATGGCTTGTTTTTATCAAAAGCAGCTATTGTTCTGTGCATTAATTTTCAGCTGACTCCAACGTCTGAAATTTTCCCTCTACACCTTATGAAGCTTATATTATTTTATTTGGAATGAAGAACAGTGGCATTTTTGAAACACTACAATGCAATGATGCATGTGAATTTATTGTTATTGGCCTGGTATCTGTAGCTGTGATCGGACCCAATTAAAAGTATCCAAATGGATGCTTAACTCATTCATTCTGGATGGATGATCATTATTCCTTTACTTCACAAATATATACTATTTATGAGAATATGAGAATATAATTTTTAGGGATTATAGAATTAATTATATAATATAATTTATATGTAATGTATCTGTATTTTTATTTAATGTGCAATGAGAACCATATTTTTTTTTTTGGGGGGGGGGGGCATACTTTAATAATACAGTATGCTTGCATATCTGTATATAACTTTAAATCCTGTGTTTTTAGTCTTGTATAGACCCAGTGCCAACTAACCAATTCTTCCCTGTTATTTTGCACTCACACTCACACACACATTAACTGGAATTCCTGATTCGCTACACATTTCAGCAACTTCAGAAATGTTTCAAGTGCTGCAAACTCCCAAGTCTAATATTTATGTGTGGTATGAAAAACACAGGATCAGAGCCTTTATATCTTTATATAATTGTGACTGTGTGTTTGTGAGAGTGAGTGACTGAGTCAGTGAGCTGGATTAAAGAAGCCTTCTGGCTTGAGAGAGAACAAATATATTAATTTCTTGCGTGTATTAATTTGTTACAAACACAGTGTCTTGGATCTTTTCCCGCAGAGAAGACAAAGACGAGTATAACAATCTCTACTTTCCTTTCTGCAGAATGTGTGTTTCATCTCTCAGGGCGTGCCTGCCCTCTGCCCTGTTCAGGTGCTCAACTGGGTCTTGTTATGGCTTGCCCACTGCACATGATGAAAACACTTGGTAAAATAAATGAATTGGAGCTTATTGAATGTTTAGGAGTTTAAATCCTCTATTCAGATGCCAATTCTTGCAAATTTTTCAGAACAACATTATTGTCTGTGTGCTTGAACATGTATACTGTTCCTCAGAAGCAACCATTTTCCTCACCCGCACACTCTGTTATGGATAATTTCTGAAGGTTGCTTTTTTAACTACCAACTACTAAAATCCCATGCTTATCCTGATGATGCTTCCACAGCACTTTGAGCTGCAAGTGAAATAGATAAAAAGTGCAATATAAATCAATTAAAATGTAACAGTAGGGTAATTGCTGAATCACTAAAAAAAATACAGTACTAAGGAAAACGGTTGTTGAAGTTTTGTTCAATGCAGTTATTACTGATCCATGCTTGTTATGAGGACATAACAACAAAATCCAGCTTGTATATATTCACACATGCTCACACGATATGGGAAAGTAGATGAAAGTACGCATATAAATCTCTCAATCTCTCAGGGTTAAACACTAACTTAACCCTTATGTTCTGTTTGGATCATAATCACCCATTTTAAACTTTTACTCAAAACGAGAACAACCCTAAAAATTATTTTTCCAAAATGAGACTTTACATTCTTAACTTAGTTTCTCTAATTAACATGAACATATTTATATTACAGAGATTATGTTTAGCTCATTTTGACCTGAGAGTAACATAAGTAATATAAGCAATATAAAAGTGGCCTTTTTAATTCATTTACAAAATAATAATAATAATAATAATAATAATAATATTCACAATCATCTAATTTCCTTCAAATCCTAATTGTACACACACAGCTGCAATCAGGAAGATCCCCAAGCATCGGAAGGGGCTTTTGTGTGTTTATTTCCATAAATATTGTTTACATTGCTAATAATTGAGAGAGAAATCCAATGTATGTTTCAGTCAATTTTACAGTTACGTTGCAGTAAAATCAGAGGAGATGATCTTGGTCAATGGGACATTTATCAATATTGAACTGAACATGAAAGCTAAATTACATCTGGGTTATGGAGTTCTTAAGGAGAGAAAATGTACATGAATGATCTAAAACACATAATAAAGTACATTCTGACAGGAAAAAGTAGCTGGTAAGATTAGGTTTTAAAGTACAGTAAGGGTCCAAAAGTGGTCCACTACTAAGAACTGTTTTTATTTCATAAGTTATGAAAATTAACTTACTTTTGTCAAATTATATTTCTCAAGCAAGTATTGAAAAAAAGTTTGTTCCTATTTACATAATCAAAAACACATACAGGGCTGTAATAACTGAGTCAATATTAGGTCATTTTCATGTGTTCAGTGTACAAATGTGTTACAATATGAATGAAATATAAGATGTCACAACAATTTTAAATGAGGGAAATTGTGTGCAAAAAATAGGATAATCAGAGATATTTGAATTTCATACCATGATTTCTCTCTGATTTATTATTATTATTATTGAATAAATATTTTTACACTTAAAATAATACATATAATGAGCAAAACTTTTGTATTCGTTTTTTGATAAAAAAAACAATGAGGAAACTGAAACTCAATTTTCTTTACTCAATTTCTTTTAACAACACTTGAAAGTGTCGAGTGTGTGTGATCTGAGGCTCTACTTTAAGCGAGCAGGCAGTGGGGTGGGCTGCACTCTTAATTGAAAGTCATCAGTAAGCAGAAAAGATGGGAAGCGTGACTCCTCCTCATCTCCTCCTTCCACAGTGTTTTAACAGCTTTTTGTCAGATAGCGGGGAAATGGTCAGAAACATGGAAAGTTTCTTATAGGCTATTTTTAGGTTGTGCAGGAAATTAAAGGCTGGCACTTAGGTGTAACATTACTGAAAATTCAGTATGATTGAGGGTAACAAATAAATTTTTTGATTTTCCCTGCAGTTTGAAGGGGTTTTTTAAATATTTTTTTAAAATACACCAGAACCAGCTGAAAAGCACTTGGAGTTCTAAGTTCTTATAAAAAAACCATGCGACTTGTATTTGTATTTTCAGGCTTGTAAAATGTATGGGCTCAGGGCCGTATTGTGAGCCAGGCAGAATTTGAGGGGTTTTTTAGGGTTATGGTAGAGCTACGAGGGTGCACAGTAGCAAGTGTGAAGCTTGGCCCCAGGTATAACGTGCTGTATAGCACATGAACTTGAATGAAATACCACTGACAAGATACTTAAAGCTGCCTGGATAATCAAGGTTAACCCATTTTTTCATGTGATATATAAGTAGATTTTACATTACATCTATTCATTTGGCAGACATTTTATCCAAAAAACAGTTTGCACACGATACAATCCAGGCACAGACCTGAGCATTTGAGGGTTAAGTATCTTGCTCAAGGTTGTCTTGTTTTAGGGCAGAAGAATGTAAAAATTTTAAAAGTTTTTTTTCCCCCGTTGTCACGAACTCCAAGGACTCAGACAGGTGGATCCAATAGCAACGGTATTTATTTGTGGTCAAGGGCAATTCCAAAATCGTAATCGTTAGACATGCGTTAAATTCAAAACCAAGATATCCATCCAAAGAGCAGAGG
>JAOUQW010000038.1:5878992-5891492 GCA_028565825.1 Olivaichthys viedmensis | reverse complement strand
CAGGAGATGATAAGGTTCAGGTGAAATCACTATTTCCCAGTGATTTTAAGCCCTTCGTCTCCTTTGCCCAAATTGCGTAGTTCAACGATGAGCGTAAAAGGATCGTGGACGGCGCGCAGCTGGACTCGAGCACGCGCTTGGGAACCGCAGCTGTATCGGCGCGCGCCCCCGTCAATCTGCAAACGCTCCGTTAAAACCTCATAGGTCCGAAACCGCATTACTACTGTACTAAATAGTGTGTCAAGAAATGAATAAATAAAAAAAACAGCAGGCCACTAAAGATCTTGTACTACTTTTGATGGGAGCGAACACCGTTTTGAGCGGCAGTATGCGGTTTCGGACGTATCGATAGCTGTAATTTTAGAGCAGCTACGTCACCGAAACCTCCTGAAGGTCCGTGTGGCGAGTATCACATGCTTGAGCTCAATTTAAACTGCTTGCTGTTTTAATAGGAATTCGACTTTGTTTTTTTTTTAACGTAACATATCTAAAGCAAATCTAAAAACCAGGGGTGAGCTAGTTTACATTACGTCCAATAGGAATATTACTCATAAGGCATAATAGATGTGTTCTGCTCCGTTTGAATGACATCAGTGGCAGGCATGATCCAGGCTTTAACTGAATTTTACATTGGTCTTCATGGGCCTTGGTGGAAGAGAGTCTTTTTGATTCTCTATAGAAACCTGTCAGAGAAGTAGGGTGAATGAAAAAAAAAAAAGACTCTACTAATCTAGTGCATCCTACTGATCTATTTAAGGTGTGTATAAAGTGTGTAGGTGTGTGACTGTAAAACAGTAGGGAGATTAGTGCTCTATAGAATTAGTGCTTTGGTATGCAGGTGTAGTACAGCTTGTTCCACAGCATTTAGCTATATAGAACTCGTATGTCTCTTTTTTATACACACACTTACACAACTCCAGTTGTTGTTGGCGTGCTTTAAATGATGACAGGAAACTTTAAACTCGTAAATGAATTAGATTTTGCTCTGTTGTACATGCAACTGTGTATTAGGGATGATCACAAATGAGGTATTGCTCTGTTTTGCCATCCTTTTCTTATGTTCCTTTACTTTACTACACTGTCCCCTTCCTTGTCGTCACATCCACCTGAAAGCATACAGACAGTACAGTACAGGGGTCCCATACCCAGGACTACATAGAGAGCATATATAAATAGTGCCAGACAAGAGCAATGCACAAAAACGATAGTTTCTGTAGAAAACCTGCAGTCCCTCATGTTTCTGACTCCGCCTTCTGTTCTCCTTTGCCGCAGGTGATTGGATCCTTCCAGTGAGTTACAGTTCATGAGCTGCCGCCTGCGGTTCATGTTCGGGTGGAGGCCCTCAGATGGGATCAGTGTCCAGGGGGAGGTGGAGGAAAGGGAGATGGGGAGGCGTGTTCGCCACTGACGCCATGCCCGCTTGGCCATGGCTCATGGGTGCGCTCCTGCTGCTGAGCCTGGCATCGGCCGCTCTGGCACGGCCGCCCACTGTGCCCGGCGAAGAGGAGGAGGAAGAGGCCACAATTTCTGAAGGTGAGTCAGACCGGAGTTCTGAGAGGGGGACTGTTTTTTTACTGTCTCATAGGAGAGCATGGAAATAAAGAGTACAAGTCTTGATAGAGTACAAGGATTTTATAGGCTTCAATGTTGAATCCTATGGGGTTATAATATGGGAAAGGAAACAAATACACACCGCTATTCTATTGACCTTGCTCTCCAAACCAGTTCTTCTCTCAAGTAAAGGTATTTTGATTTTATGGGGGAAGTGTTAGGGAAAGAAGGAATGAGGAGGAGGGAAATTACACTTGCCAGATTGAGGCAGAGGCAGAATGCCTCATTTGTGGACCAGGTTGGTCATGACAGAATTTTTGCCATGTAAGTTTTCATGATTTGCGATATTGTTGGAAAATAAGTCGGCCCTCTTGGGTCTGCCAGGAGAGAACTGCGATGGTTGACAGAGCGTAAGAGTTCTTAATCTTATGAAATGTTGTTGCATAAGTTCAAATGTTAAGCCAAGCACTTTTTTCCAACTCCTAAAAACAGTTAGAGAGAGCAGGGTGACTTTTGAGTTTTTGATGTCATTCTTTTACTAGATTTGACTTGTCTGGCTATTCAATTAGCCAAATACCCGTGGCTTGTTTTCAGAACAGCCGTTTTGTGGGTTTTTCACGGCTCCGCTTGTGACGTGTTTGTCTTCTCTTTTCTTATTTTCTCTCCCTCCGTCGGTCTGAGTTTAATGACGTTCTGAGCCGTGGACCACACACATACCTCCTAGTTGGCATGCACTGACAGCCTGAGCAGCTCATAGTTTGTTTGGGAAGAAAATAAACCTTGCTTGCTCTCAAAAGGGAGCGACATTAAACAAGAGATTTCATTTTTTTTTTAATCTCGTCTTGCTTTCCTCAAAACGGGATGCGGTTTGTCTGGGACTTCTAAAGGCTGTCTAAAGCCTGCTAAAATACCCCCACTTTTACCTGAGTCCCACTGAAAGCTTTTAGGACGCAATCCCTCCAGTACCAAGAAAAAAACGAATCTGAAACTAATCTTTATGGTTTTTCATGACTATGGTTGTCCTGCATGTGTAGAATTGGTAACAGCATTTTCCATTTTCCAGAGTTCATTCTCACCAATACGTCTTCCCCAGTAGGTGATTATAGCTGTTGTGTTGCTTAAGTCTACTTTTATTCCGAAGGCTTTAATCACTATGTTAATTATAAGGAGGTCTGAAACAGTTATTTTAAGAAGCCCTCCTCCACCCAAGCCAATCTATCCAAATGTCTTATAGATGTCCATAATCATAAACAAATGGGCTATCCTGCTTGTTGTTCTGTACATTTCTAAGGCATCTTAACTCATAGTAAATGTCTGCCTGGTCTGTTAAGTTGTTTGATACCAAAAGCAATTTAATTCCCTTTTTACTGTCCTGCCACCAAACACTTTGAGGCTTGAAACGTTTTAAGCAGATCAGCACTTCTTTTTTCTCATCATATGGGGGGAAGATTATGGTTGGTCATATGATGGAGGATTAAGCGGCCAGGATGAATTGTCATGTGCTGCGGAGGTTTTGCTGATAGGTTCAGCGCACTGATCTTCTCCTGTGTGCTGCCGATAACAGTCAAGTAGCTTAGCGCTCATAAAAGTGTCTGACTGGTAGGCATAACAAGATTACAATATCATTCAATTTAAAAGCTCCAACAGAAGTTGTTGTTTGAAGGGGAAAAATGTGTTTTGATTGCACGTGACACAACCTTGAATGGACTGAAGCACATCGTCATGCCTATTGTGCAGGAAAATGACTATGAATCTCATTTGGAAAGTAATTTATCATGTGAACAAACCACAGCCAAGTCACCTGCACACACAGCTTAGAAAGACATACTTTCAGTCTAGTAATAGGACCGTGCTCAGCCCTCTGTGTCTCTGAGTGGCAATTGTTGTAGTGTCTCCAGGCACTCAGATCTTCTGCTACTTTACTTTTTCCACTGAGGGTGTAACAGTAGAGTCCTGGCTGAGCGCGCATTGGTTTCACTTAAGTTGGGACTTGTGTGCATCAGACACAAGCGAAGCACAGTTGTGCTGCACTCAAGCGGTTTCACCTCTCTCTAAAGTTCAAGTCGTTTCAAAACATCGCTTTTCTTTCTCGCTGTCAATTTTTTTCTATTCCCTCTTTTCCATTGAGATTTATGGTGAATATTCAGAATCATGTGTTAGTCATTGGAAAGCAAGAGAAGAAAAGACCAGTGTGGAAGTGTGGGAATATGAGAATGGCTAAAATGCACACATATAACAAGGCCTGGCGTAGATCAGGATCAAAGTTCCTCAGTCTTCTCGTCTTGTTCTCCTGGTTCTGCTGATTTCAGAAGTTCTTGCCAAACCAGAGCTGGAAAGTTTTGGGGACTTAGTAGTCTGGGTTTAAATAATTATTTGGATTTGGCGATGAATTTATTGTAAATGCAGTGGCCAGGGTTGTTCTTTAGCGTCTGTGTGTCTGGTTGGCTCAGACGGAATAAGACATGCTTTAATTTTGTTTTTAAACCTGGGCTGGAGATCCTTCCTACCTTCGTTCTCCTTCCACCCATCCTTTCCTTCCCACCTGCTTTATCTCTGCAGGTCTGTCCTTAAGACCTTCCCCTCTGTGAAACCCAAACGCTCCTGCTGAAATCTAGAAAGCTCAAAACCTGTGACACCGGTACTGTGGGGAGGCGTGCACGGTGACAAGACAC
This sequence comes from Olivaichthys viedmensis, assembly GCA_028565825.1. Classification (NCBI taxonomy): domain Eukaryota; kingdom Metazoa; phylum Chordata; class Actinopteri; order Siluriformes; family Diplomystidae; genus Olivaichthys; species Olivaichthys viedmensis. The sequence goes on along the minus strand of JAOUQW010000038.1, from coordinate 5,887,269 downwards.
ACACGGCTTTGCAGCACTGATTAATGCTCCGGCTTTAAAAGAACAATCTAGAGCAGAAGTCGAGATCATTAGTAATTCCAGCACATAAGTTTATTTAATTTAGTTTATTTAATTTAATATATAGCTGATTTAATGTGTAGTTATACTGTATATCCATTTGTTTACGGTTTCCCATTATTTTCAACATGCCAGCAAAACTCATAGAATTTAGATTACCAACTTTTGGCTGGTTTAGACTTTTCATTGGAACTTGGTGATTTACCCCCAGAAGTTTTTTCCCCCTCTTGCCCCCATCAGGATGGTTTGTGGGAAAGACAGCATGAACCATCTCATTTACACTGATTTGGTTCGTTACTTTGCAAGCTTTATGTCTATGGGCCCGTTAGTCAAAATTTAAACTTACCCAATTAAAACCACACTTTTAGAAACACAGGATAGCCACAAACCAAATGTTTAACATTAGATTTTTATGCAATTTTTAATTGAGAATATTGTGTGAGTTTGACTTTTGAATTTACGTATTTGTTTTGAGACGTATGAAATGTGGAGCCTTAGGTTCCCAGCCCCTGATATAGAGCTGTGCTTCTCAACTCCAGTCCTAGAGAAGAGAAGGTTTGAGAAACCCTAAGTATCACATAGAAGGGATTGCAGGAACTGGTGAGGAACTGGTGCCGTGTTAATCCCAAACACCATTTGATTATTACACTAGGCTGCTGTTATAAAAGTATCTGCTCACGCCCTTTTTTATGTGCACCTCGGCGAATGTGAGAACACAATCTCCCACTAAACAAATTAAGGTGCAGGGCACCTTAATTTAATTGCACTTTGGTGGCTGTGGATGCTGCTGTTTTAATTGACTGTTATTTTATGGTGTTGTCTGATGGTGCGTTGATCCTCTGTGAATTAACAGGTAACTATATGCTATGGACCTCTGTGTGACACCTGGCTCCAATAAATGTGTTGCTTGTGTTGTGTATGCCGAGCACGACCAGCAGATGTTGTGGAGGTTGTGACCAGAAGTTGTGAGTGTAACTAGAGTGTGACATTAAGAGTTTCTGTAAATGTGCAAGGATTTTTGCTTTTATAGATAAAAACACTTCTTTGCACATTGGGTATTTTTGATGTGATTATGTAAGTAAAATGTATGAACTTGCCTATATGTATCACTATTAGCCAAACTACAATGTTCATCTGACTATATTTGGTGGGAAAATCCAAGCGGCCTCAGATTATCTTCTGCAAGACGGTTGCCGTGGATGCCCCCAAGAGATTTGTGCCCTTTGGCTGTGCATGCATTGTCATGACGATAAAGCCAGAAAGAATTGGCGTCGGAGATTAGAATAGTGAGGCGGGGGGGCAGAGAGAGAGCCTTACAATCTCAGTGGCCTATGGTGAAAAGAAAGGGTGAGAAAATGAGGAAGGAGGAGATGGAAAAGAGGAACTGGACCCTGGGGGGGGCATTATGGTGACAGTCTTATGAAAGTAAACACTGTAACATCTACCATGGCATTATCAGTGATGTTGGAATGATTTTTCTTTTAAATACGGTGTGAGGTGTTATCAGAACCTGATTTCATCACAGGTCCACCTGAAATGTGTCATATCTGTCCGATTTTTAATCATACAGCATACTGTTGAAGGAGGTTAGTGTGAGAATTGGATGGCACAGACCCTGTCACAATTTGGAGGAAACCTAAACTATGTGCTGCTACAGAGGTGCAAATAAGAAAAGAAGTGGGAGAGCGAGCGGCTATTACACCTGTTGGACTGATCTGTAGTGCCTGCCGCAACACCTTCTCCAGACAGTGAGTCCTCTCTAACTCCAACATGTGCTTCACTGGAGGTTGTAGCTGTGGGATATTTGCACAGTTCAATTTTCTTTGGCATCCAGCTAGAATCTGTTTAACGGTATGGGCATTTCCACGAGTTTTGTGTGTTTTCCCATGAAGAATCAGGAAATAGACGATGGCAGGGAGTTCAGACTGGGTGAGGGTCAGGCTCATGGGGTCACGAGGGCAGGGGTGAGAGGTGAGGGAGGGATAGAAGGAGGTGTTGACGGCGAAGAACAGATGCAGTGGGTTCAAAGAAGGAAGAAGACACGGGTCATGGCAAATGTTTGATGAGAACGATTTCTGCATTTTGCTGAGATCGTAATTGGTGGCTGGACTGAAATATTGAATCAAAGTGTCAGCAAGAAGAAAGGTCCAATACCTGAAATTCTCAGGATTTTTGTTTTTTGGGTCTTTCATCAAAAGTGAACGAAATAAATACTTTTTGCAATAATTTGACCATTTTGGAGCGCTCATCTTTCTAAACTATTGCCTTTCTGACTTTTTTCTGACTTTCCTTTTAAACACTTTGGACAATTGCATGTGACTGTAAATACACAGGCATCTCTCGCCCAGCACCTCTTTCCCACCACTCATAACTCTGCTTTACTCATTAGTCTGCTGTCTATTTGCCACAGAAGTAGCCAGTCAGTGGCATTCAAGTGTGGTATCTTACCATCAGCTCATCTTTCAGTAAGACACCCGTCAATGATGTTTTTCAGTCATCCAGGCAGTTGAATATTCTAGTAGCAAGTAAGTCAACATGACTGGGCTTGTGGTATAATCTTGAAGAAGTTTTGCCATTCATTTGAGAGGCTTCTTGGCTAAAAGTCTTCAGGATTATACCACAAAGTATGACTTACTACTACTACTAGACTATTGTGCGCCAGGATAATGAGTCTCAGGTTGGAACAGACCACGTGTATCTGCACCACACTCTTTTTCCGATTAGCCTTTGATCGCACAATAGAAGGAAGTACACAGCGAATAACAGTTAACTAACTGCTCGCCAAACACAGGCCTCCGGAAACATAAGGCAGTGAACAGTGATATAGTTCCCATCAATCAACTGCCACATGACCATGCAGTTTAAACAGGGAGTTAAAAAAAGCGTTTAATTATTTCCGGAGTGAAGGAAAGCTAGGGGAAGGGGAGGAAGGGCACAAAAAAAGTAACAATAAAGCAACTGTACCTGTGTGGGGCAATATGCCTGGAAGGTTTAGACCATCATGCACACTCCTGGGCCCCCTTCAGTCCCGCGTGTGAGTGATCTGGCTTTCCCCTTCCTGAACAGGCGGTTATGGCTCACACAATAGCGCAGGAATGTGCTGCAGGAGAGGTGTGCAGAAAGCCTGGGAGTGCCGCTGCACCTCTAATTATTGCCGCCGCTCATCAACCTGAAACTAGCTGGCAAGTTCTACCATGCACTGCCTTTATTGTTGCTGCAGGTTTTCCCCCCACATCTAGAAATCCCTTTAGTCTCTCTTAGCTCACTTTTTGGTAATGAGAACTAAATTGATGTGTGTGTATGCGACACTGTTTCGGTTGTCTTTCTGTGTCCTGCTTTTAATCTTGTTCCTATGTTAATTGGTCAGAAAGCACATGTCTGTGTGAACATTACTCATGTAGTGTCAAACTTCTAAACTTCTCTCCAAACTAGACTTGTAAATGTTTAACACTTGGAAGATGACGGTGCGCGGACTGCAGTACTGAAGTTTAATATTCAGCTCAAGGTCGACCATACACAAGCTCCCAGCCTAGAAACTAGAATTCAACTAAAATTGGATGTGTGTGTGAAGGTGTGTCACACAAATTAGCGCCAAAAGCAGCTCAAAACATAAAGTAGATTGTTGTGAAAGACTGACTGGACTGTTAGGACCAACTCTTCTAGTCGCCCTATAACTTTGTCTATGCTTTGTCTGTTCTGGTGAAGATGCGTTTGATTTCACTGCCTCTTGGCTTTGCCTGCTCATGTGTGCCTGAGAAAAATAGTAATTCTGCGTTGCTTGAATGCTGCATTGTTTAATGCTTCATTAACAACTGTGATGGATAACAGAATTGTTATAAGCTGTTATTATATTTTATGTATGTCTTATGCAGCCTTGAAATGATTAACAGATGGTGGGGGAGGCTTTGATTTCCTGTAGTTCCATGGTTTTGGGCTGGACTATACAAGCATGAATTACACATAATTGGTCAAATGGAGAAGCAATATTGTGGGCTTAATTTGGTGCCCTAGTGGAATAGACAAAAAAAAAAGAAAACCAAGGACATTTATAATTGTAGGATGAATAGGATGATTTCTTTGTGCACAAATCATTCATGCAAGCGCACTACTTATTGCACACACTCTTTCTTCGTGTGCATGCTTAAAACACTTTTCTGCGGATGTAGTTGGACAAGTTAAATAAGATTATGATTGACTATGTATAGGGCAGCAACAATTGTTTGATTACATGGATCAAAATTAGCTGGAAATGAATTTCTATTTTTCTTTATTTCTTTAATGCATACCTAGCAACATCAAGTGAAGGAAGATGTTTGAAAGACGGAAGAGTATGTACACTTCTGAAGTATATGTACACTTGAAGTCTAGAAGATGTAGCAGGACCTCTTGAATAGCATTGTTGTCTAGAATGCATAGGTAGCAAACCCGATTGCATAGTTAGCAATACCGACCCCAGCAACACCTGGGCTCTGTAACTTTGTAGTGCTTTGAAAACTACTCTATTAAAAAGTGTTACCATGGGATGCCATGGTTAGGATTTTCAGATGAGTCCTTTTTAATCAAAATATCCATTTTTTGAGTTTTACAATTTTAACACTTGTGCAAAGGTGCCCAGCGACTCCAAAGAATTTCTTCTTCTTCTGCTGGATGTAGGAAATCCAGTGGCTAGTAGTGGCACAACAAGAGGTACAACTTTGGAGATACTCCTGTAATCTTAGCAGTATTTGACAGATTAAATATCCAAAATTATGAGTTGCAGCCATAGTCCTGTACTTGGGTAATAGATGATAAGGACTAGTCTAAAAACGAGTTTTCCTTGATGGGTTTGCTTTATTGCTTCTGTCTCTCACACAAGTAATTTCAGAGCTTTTTTTGGGGTCATTATGGTGTTCTTTTCTTCATCTCATGCTTTCGCTTCTTTTCTCTCCTCTCACCCGGACTCCCCTTTTTCCTATGCACTCTGTCTTACCGCTTTCTTTCTTTTCGCCCGTCCCTTTCCTACCTCTTGCTCTGCAGAGCCTCCCATCAAATCCGAGAGCTCAAAGGCCACCGTGTGCTCGGTGCACCCAGGAGACATTCTGAAGCTGAACTGCCCGCTGCCTGAGGCAGCTGCCATTGTGTGGACCAAAGACGGCACGTCGCTTATTCCGGACAACCGCACGCTCGTTGAGCGTGAGCGGCTGCACATCCGCCATGCTGCACAGACTGACTCGGGCCTGTACGCGTGCCGCGCCACCGGCGCTAAGGCCACAGATGTGCTTTGCTTCATTGTTAATGTCACAGGTGAGACGCCATGGCCGAAAAATTAGGCGCCCTCTAATGGACCCGATTTGGAAAATATCGTTTAAAGATGCGACATGTAGGATTTTTGTAGGATTCAGCTGGCCGTGTGCTTTTACCTTTTGGCTGGTCTAAACTCCCATTTAGTGTCATGGAAGTGTCAAGATTTTATGCAAAAAAAATTAAAACTTGCCTAAAACGTTCCTTGTTTGAAAGGCTGGCTTTAGTCACGTCCTTGTTTTTGGCGTTTGATGTTGTTGACTCTGTTGGTGGGTGCAAGTTTTGTTGTACTAAAAGGGCAGAGTGGTTAGTTTAAAATGGGGAATTCTAGCATTACCGTTTGTTGTCTTTAGCTATGCTCTTTTTATCAGTGTTTCAACATGTTGTTGAAACAATTTCTAAAACTTTTCTTGGCCTCTTCTTTCCTCTCTAGACTAAACATTAAATGTGCAATGTAAACAGCATTCGTACCGTAAAAAAAAAAAAAATGCAAGTAGCTTTTGCAGTAGCTGTGTAGTAATAGCAGCTATCATGCTAATTGTTACATTCCCAAATTATTCCTTGCTTTGTTAAGTAGCTATAGTAGTAGTGCATGAATGTAGAGCTGTAAAGACCCAGTAAAAGCAGGAAGGTTACAGTGTTGCCGGTGCTCTTGCAGATACCATCTCATCTGGTGACGATCAGGACGACGCTGAGCGATCGGATGATGTCGGGGCAGACGCCGAACAGATGCGTGAGTATCTGAAAACCCGAGTGGAGCATTCACTCAGCACTGGTGTTCAGAATACCATTTGAAAAGGTATAAGAGTGTTGGGAAAGGGCGGTTAAGGTCCTGTACTAGTGACTAGAAGGTTCAAATCCTAGAACTGCCAGTGCTGTGCCCTTGAGCGAGGCCCATAACCCTCAGCTGCTCCAGGACTGCTGTACAGTGTCTGATCCCAGTCCCATTCCATGTTGGTATATTGTGGAAAAACTATCACGCCCCTGTGGATAAATAGAATTAATAACATAACATGTTTCTGTGCATAATAGGAATTGTTATATATTTTTCAGTTCCTTTTTTCCAGTCCTTTTGCTTATTATCCTTTGGTTATTTTCAGTGAGGTAGTTTGTGTGGTCTTTGTCACAAATTCATCATTTTTTCACCTCAAAGCGTGGTGGGTCTGTTGATAGAAGTGCGTTTCTGTGTGGTTGCTTGTCAAACAGTGTCACCAAGCTCTTTAGACTTCTCGTAGAGCTCTGTGCAATTTCAGCACAGACACATTCCTGGCATTCCTCTGGTTGTCTTTCCTTCTTTCTCTCATTCTTTTTCTCTCAGGTAGCTTGGCTGTAAGGCGCCCGTCAGCCAGCCTTATTCATTATGGAAACCACCCATCTGGTCTGTGTTATTTACCTGAAGGGAGACGTGTTTTGAATCAGGCTCAGCTAAAAGAGTGCATGAGGGAGTAACGAGGTGGTGGGGTCTGCTTTGACGTATATCAAGGAAGGGAAAGAAAGCAGGAGAAGTAAAAAATCTATCAGACCTATTCGAAATTTGTGCTCACCGTTGACTTGTTCTGAAGTGTGTAAAAGTTGGGCTGAGGCTAAAACAGCAGAGAGAGGATATTGATGCAGGCTGTGACAGAAACTAGCTTTTTTACTCAGAACAGGCTGTTTTAAAAACAAAGCAGAATCTGTTCTGGCACTTCATGCAGATTTGGCGTCTTTCACCAATTTAAAACTTACTGTTAAAAAGGGGGGTGGGGGAGAAAGAGAAGAGGAATGAAACCATAAGCTTTTTAACTAGCAAGCTCTGGTTTGGATCAAGACCAGTACTTGTCTGTGTGCACTGTGTTGTTCTGGCCTTTGGCCGAGGATGGAGGGGGGAGATTGGATGAAGACGGGGGGAAGTTTGGTGATGTTTAACATTGTGCTTGAGGCAGTTTTGGGCTCAATGGGTTGGATCTGTGCCTAGCTGAACCACGAAGAACTCTTTCTTCGCAGAGAGGGCCTCAGCAGCACCACTCTAAAAACAGAGCATCTCCTCTTCCCCTTTCAACAATATGTTTCATTTTGTCTCCTGTCACCTAGGTTTTATTGGAGTAGACAACCCTGGGATCTTTTTATAACCTATTCCAGTTTCTCTTCTTATTAAGAGGGAGTGCTGAGATCTGTGAGATCTCATAGACATTTTTAAGAGACACTTGACTTGTTTGTCTTGCTTCATTGGTGGTGTGGCCAGCAGTTTGGGAATGAAAACACTGCTTGGGTGCCCTTCTAATACAATATAATTAGTGCTGAACCGATCACCTCGAGTACCTCGAATAGTAAAAATACCTCGAATAGTAAAAATCCTCGATTAAGATTTTACGCCTGGAAGCTTCATACGCCACATTTCCCCGCCCGCGCCCACGAGGTGACGGGGGATTCGGCGCTGGGCTCTTCACTCATGCCTGATCGATTGACGGTCGCTCAGATGGTCTCCGTCCTCGCTTCAGTGCCCCGGTTTGTTGTGTTTTTCCCCCTCCCCTCTCTTCTTCCAGTCCGACCGCGTTACGCGAGCGGGGTAGGGAGAGGCGGTTCGGCCCCCTTCCTTGCGAGAGAGGAGCACGTGGCTGCCAGTGGGTTCCCACCGATCAGGCTGCCCGCGCTGAGGACGGGGGACGTCGTACCGCTGTGGGGAGAAAGGGAAAAGCGTGCGCGTAGCAGACGCTCCCTTTCCTCAGCCAGTCCTTCATGCGGCACTCTTTTCGAATGCGACCTCAGATCAGACGAGACAACCCGCTGAATTTAAGCATATTACTAAGTGGAGGAAAAGAAACTAACAAGGATTCTCTCAGTAGTGGCGTGCGAAGATCGAAGTGACCCCTGAAAGAATTGTCTGCATGTTTTTGGAACCAAATTTGGGATACACTAATTGTTTATTTTTGTTATTATAATTTATTTCTACTGAAGGGTAAT
>JAOUQW010000038.1:5862128-5878892 GCA_028565825.1 Olivaichthys viedmensis | reverse complement strand
GGATCACTGGATAAAAGTCCTGTTTACTGATGAAGTTTGAGATTTATGGCAGTAACAGAAGGGTTTATGTAAGGAGATGAACAGAAAAGAGATTGATACCACAGTGAGACATGCTGCTGGATTTTACATCTGCTCAACACAGACACTTGGATGCATATCTAAATTTAAGAAACAAGGTGCAGTGCTGCATCTCGGTGTGGTCATGCCAATAAAAAGTGAAGCAGTGGTCACACCATTTTTTTAAGCAATGCACCGGCTCAGTGAACAGCCAACGTGAGCTAACTAGCTAGTTAGTTTTATTTGCGAACCGTGAGTGACATTAAGAAAAGTCTGAGGAGACGAGGAGCACGACTTCGAGCTAATAACGACCAGTTCCCGCCATCACGGCGTGTTCAGAAAGACGAGCGCACAGCCCCGTCCTCTGGTTATCGACTGGACTCATGTGCACGACGAAGCGACGAGGCAGTGACATCGTTTTACACGCATCAAGCATAATCCAGGCATTTCTGTCACGTCACTGTAGCAACAATTCACAAATATTTCAGTTTCAGGTCCTTGAATGAGAACAGCACTTCTTTACAGATGCACATTCTTCACATTCATATAGATGTACACGCACACACTGGTTTATTTTATCAGCTCCACCCACCACACACACACACACACACACACACACACACACACACACACACACACACACAGGTTTATTTTATCAGCTCCACCCACCACACACACACACACACACACACACACACACACACTGGTTTATTTTATCAGCTCCACCCACCACACACACTTCATGAAGGGTACATACTATCTGACACACACACACACAATCTGACACACACACACACACACACACACACACACAGACACAATCTGACACAGACTGACACACACACACACAATCTGACACACACTGACACACACACACACAATCTGACACACACACAATCTGACACACACACACACACACACACACACACACGCGCGCACACACATGCAGACTCTTCAGATCTGTTAAATATAAAAACATGTATGCAAACATGCATAGTTAGTGCCACATATGTTTTTTATGCAGCAGTTCATAATCAAATCCAACCCTCTTACACATGCACACTACACTTGACAGGTTAATGAACTAATGCAGAGACTGTATACACAGTATATTGTAATGTTCTATGTAGTAGTATGTGAATATACATTGGACTCTAGCAGAAGATTCTAAGGCAGTGAACAAACATACACACACACACACACACACCATGCTGCAGTGTGTTTTAATACTCCTAATATGGAGAGTAACATTGAACAAATACTCCACTAGTGTACTTAAATATAGTGGAATAGCTTTAGTGCAATAACAGTTTAAAGATTTCAGAAGTGGAATTAATTACGTACAGTTTATTAAAAACCTTTATTTAATACTGTGTTACTATGGTGAGCTAAATAGGCAGGTCTTGAACACTTTGGTTTTCTCATTTTGACTACTGTCACGTGGTATGGTCATGTACCACAAACAACTCCAGTTGGTCCAAAATAATGTAATTTGATTTGCTTGTCAGTGTCTGTACTGCACTTTGACAGAAAATAATTCATCAAGTTGTTCTACTGCTACTTAAGTGAAGGATTGGTGTAGTTTTTCCACCACTGTCATATTTGCATGTTTGAGTCATCTGTGGGATTGTGGTTTATTGAGTATACCATGGTTACCATTCTTACAAAAACAAATAGATGAATCACATGCTTAGTTACTGTCCCAAACAAACTGATGCTACCACTCATTTCTGCTCACAACTGCTCCATTTTTGGCAATTTTACTAAATCTTTCCATAATGTAATTATTATTTTTTTGCATATATTTAATTGATCAAATCTATCCAAATCATTTGCCTTTTGGAAGTGAAAAATTATGGTTATTACGGACTGTGGTCTCCCAGTCAAAAAGTCCAGGATCCAGTTGCAGAGGGAGGTGTTCAGGCCTAGCACGGATGCCGGCCCGCTTTCCGCGCTTCCGCTTTCCGCGTCCCCTCCCTCAGCCGACGGCATCAGGCAATGCTGCGGTCCCGAGGCCCGGCTCGCAAAGAATTCCGAAGTCGTGTAGCTCCTCCAACAGTCCATGGTTTCAAAGAGTAAAGTTTTGTTCTCCGATGTCCAGCAGGGTCTAGCGATGATGGACATGTTCACCGATCTTTCTGGTGAGCATTACATGTAAAATTATTTATTGAAAATGGGCTACAAGTAACAAAAGCACCATATATTCTTGACCCGGAGTGGCCGCTGCGTGCTACCGCACTGCCATCTTGTTTCTGCTGTTTCCAGTGCTGTGGGGAGTTTGGGTCAGAGCCTTGAAAAATCTGTCGATAATGAGGAGAATGGTAGTGGGTCAGTTGGATGGTGGTAGATCGGTGACAAAGTCTACTGCTACATGGCTTTTCGGGAACAGGAAGAGGTTCCAGGAGGCCGTATGGGAGATGTCGGTTGGCTTTGGACTGGGCACAAACTGTGCCTGCATTGATGAAGCTGTCGACATCCTGTCTCAGCTCGGGCCACCAGAACTGGTTTGTGACGAGCCACTGAGTGCGTTGCTGTCCAGGGTGCCCGGAGGCGAGTGAGGAGTGGACCCACTGAAGTACTTGGTCATAGAGTTCGAGGTACATGCATCCGATTGGCGGGGGGGGGACATCCTTCTGGGGCAGTTCAGTGCGGGAGGCCTGCTGAATTGCCTCCATGATTTCCCATCGGATGAGTGACACGATACAGGTAGGGGTGATTATGTGCTCTGGACGGCTGGGTGCGATGTTTTGTGGATACGTGACAAGGCATCAGCCTTGGGGTTTTTGGAGCCCGGGAGGTAAGTAAGGGTGAACCGGAACCGGCTAAAGAACGGGGACCACCAGGCTTGACGTGAGTTTAAACGTTTGGCAGTCTTAATACACTCAAGGTTCCAGTGATCGGTAAGCATGAGAAAAGGATGTTGAGCCCCTTCTAGCCACTCCTCAAAAGCCAATTTGATGGCCAAAAGATCCTTATTCCCCACATCGTAATTTCGCTCTGTGTGGGTGAGTTTACGTGAAAAAAATGCACATGGATTTAACTTCGGTGGTGATCCTACCCTCTGGGACAGAACGGCCCCCACGCCTGTGTCTGACGCATCCAGCTGGTACGATTGGGTCAAAATGGTGTAGGACGGGAATGGACATGAAGCGTCGCTTCAAGTACTGGAAGGCCTGAGTGGTGTCCTCGGTCCAGGGCAGTCTCTTACTTTTTGTCCTGGTGAGGCAAGTGAGTGGGGCGGCCACGGAACTGAATTCTCGGATGAAGCGTCGGTCGAAGATGGCAAACCCTAGGAATCTTTGTAATTCCTTCAGGTTGGAGGGTTGCGGCCACCTGAGGACTGCTTTGACTTTCTCATCGGTCATCAAAACCCCTCATTCAGACAGGATATAACACAGGACGGCAACTTTGAACTTGTGGAATTCGCATTTTTCTGCTTTCACATATAGGTGATGGTTATAGAGACGGTGGAGGACTGTGCGGGTTAGGTGGACGTGTTCCTCCATGGTCTTTTGAGTAAATAAGAATGTCGTTGATGTAGGTGACCACTCCCTTACCCAATAGGTCCCGAAGTACCTCATTGACGTAGGCCTGAAAGACTAAGGGGGCGTTAGAGTGTCCATACGGCATGACGAGATATTCATAGTGCCCCCTGGTGGTGATGAATGCCGTCTTCCACTCGTCACCCTCTCGGATACGAATGAGGTTGTAGGCACTCCTAAGGTCCAGTTTTGTGAAAAGGCGTGCGCCTCGAAGGAGCTCAATTGTGGCGGGTATGAAGGGTAACTGGTATCGGTACTTGACTGTGATTTCGTTGAGCCCCCGAAAGTCAATGCATTGCCGAAGACCCCCGCCCTTCTTTTCCACGAAGAAGAACCCAGCGGCCACAGGAGACATGGAGGGGCGTATGTATCCGTGGCTAAGAGCCTTCTCAATGTATTCCTCCATGGCTCTTTGCTCTGGTTCAGACAATGGATACGTGCGACTGCGCGGGGGAGTGGAGTCGGGCAGGATCTCACTGGATTCCGCCCCGCTGCCGGATGAACGAATATGGCCTTGAACTGAGCAAGGCTTTCTGGGGTGAGAATGCTACTATCCTGGTGCCAGAGGGCGGTAGCCGACTCCTTAGCCTTCCCGGTTAGCAGCGCCATCACAAAATGGATCTTATCCGTCTTCACTGCAAACTGATCCGGGTGGTGTAGGATGTGTAATGCACAGGAAGCTCTGACACTGGCTAGCTGAGCCATTGTAGCGCTGTGGTACAGCTACGCATGTATTTCGGGAAGGACTACTCGCAGTGGTAGGTGCTTCAGGAGGCTGTACCTGAGCTCCGGGGGGTGCCTGCGTTAGCTGGAATAACTCCTCCATGCGTTGTTCCTGACGCACCATGCGAGAGTTGAACTCGGCTGGATCCATAGCGTGGTGAAGTCCTCTGTAAAGGCAGTACTTGCGTACACACGCGAAGTAGGATCCAAAAGCAGAGTCTTTATTGACCTACACAATCCAAAGAGGGTAATCCAAAGTACAGGCAGTAAGTCAAGTAAACCAGGTGATCAAACAAAACAAAGGGAACAGGCAATATCCGTAGTCGTGATAACAGGTAGTGAAGTCAGAAACCAGAAATCCAATGGGTTAGGGAAATGCTCATAATTGTCATATGAAATCTGGGCAAGACTTCGCAATGTGTCCGGGTAAGTGAACTATATAAATAGTGAAAGTGATGACTGTGAAATGTGCAACAGGTGTGTGAACCTGAAGTGTTAGAACTCCGGACTGGTGGTGTGGGGTTGTTGTGTCAGTGGAGACCGTGACAATGGACAAATTTGATGTCTCGTTTCCAAAGTAATATTGTCTAATATGTTTCTATTTATTTTTATTTGTGCACTAAGTCGATCATATAAAATGTTGGTACTTCCAACTGAGTCAAAAGCTTTTTCATCATCGTAGCTTACCAGAGAGACTTCCAACTTATATGAAAAAGTGTTTAATTATCTGCAAAGCAATTAAACAAGCTGTTTAACCAGAATACTTGCAATGCAACTTGGTCTAGATTGAGGACTAAAATTATTTCATAAACAGTATTTTCTATGATGCATCAAATCAATAAGTTTATGTAATTCTTAAAAAGTGGAGAATTAAAGCATACAGAGTTTGTCTAAAAGGAATTATTGTTTGTCCTTTCACTTTCAAATTAAATGTTCAAGTAAACATGTCGCATAGAGCTAGGGGCCAACATTACAGGTCCTGTTTTATTCGAAAATTGTCCATCAGACACTTTTGTAAACATTCTGGTCAATAGGTTCTGGGTTCTTAATTACTGCAGTATGGGAAATATTGCGCTCATGCTTACACGTAACCTGTAAGTTGGACCATTGAGATTCTAGTAAACAGTGCTATGGTCCAATAGAATAGCTATCAGCATACGAGCTAAACAGCAAGGGCTGTTTCGCTTACAGCCATACATGCACAAATACATGCAGATACACACTTATTTATAGATGTGAACACCTATGTTTTGTTTTGTTTTTCCCCTTTTATAAATCTCTTACTGTACTGGTTTACATATGTGCAGTTACACAATGTTTTTCACTTTTCTAAGCTGCCTTATTGTTTTCATGGCTGAACCATATTGTGTATATATATATTCTGCAGAACACTTGGATCACTAAATTAGTATCTGGTTTCCCATGCAGTGTGCAGCAAACACTCCCCCCACCTCCACTTTTAACTGCTGGATTTAGCTCTATGTACACACGGCAAGCTGATTACCCATGCTAAGGGCAACAACACACCTCATTGTACTGAACTGTGGTGTTGCACAATGCTAGTCATAAAGCTCATTGTGGTGTTTTGAAATTATTTTCTGAGTGCCAGAATAAAATGCTTAAGCTCCTTTTTTCTCCTTTCCACATTTAAAGCATTAGAGAGAGACAATACAAGCAATAGACTGGAGCTACGTTATTTATTAGCACTAACTAGCAGGAGTGGTGGCTTAGGTTTTGCAATAGTTGTATGTGTTCAACTTCCTAGTGACACAGGCTGAAAATGGGTCTGTACAAGACGTTTGGGGAAATTTCATTGCTTTAACCCTGTGTGTGTATGTTGAGTCCAACCCAAAAGGAGCATATGCCTAATTAAAATAAAGGCAAACATGAATGTTATGTAGTATGCATGACTGCCTTTCCCAACAAAATGTCATAGTGAGACCAGTGATTACCAGGCAACTCTTTGTGATGATTGATCCAAATGTGTTTGTGTGCGTGTGTTTTTTGTTTCTCCAGAGGAAGGTCTGCGGCTGTTTGTTGGCCCTGGTGGTAGCACCACACTCGGCACACAACACACAAGGTGTGTAATGTTCTATAACTGTCATCTGGGTCACCATGACATCTGTTTGATATTGTTGCAGTTTGTATAAGCCATCAGCGGTAGATACAAGAAATTTATTGTATGGAAAATGTTATGAAATTAGATGCATTTTGTTTTTGACCTTGCTGGAACATTGATGGGTGTGTCCTAATAGGGTTTTGCTTGTAAGAGCAAGTTTATTTTGTTCTTTCTCTCACGTTTTCTCTTTCTTCCAGGGTTGGTGCTGGTGCCTTTGAGCAGGTGGTTATTAAGCGCTAGACAGAGTCTGAGCTGAGCCCGGACAATGCAAGTGATCCACATGGTGGCAGCGTTCATCTCTGGAACAGATGTCAACAGGTGTCAACACTGCAGCACCACTATAGGCCTGTAATGCAAACAGCTGGTACACTGCTCCGTCTAGTGGTTAAACATAAGCAGGACATCAGTTTTGATCCTTTGGTAACAAATTGAAACAAGAGAATGTGGTTCTCTCTTTACAGCTGGTCTGTAATACAAATCAAATGGATTCAAATATAACCTGTTCTGCCAAGTTGAATGGTTACAAGACATTTTCAGGACTATATAGAGAAATTAGCTCTGGAGCTTTTGATCAACTGAAACATTCAGAAATGGAAAAAAATCCAACAGTGTTGTGCCAAACATTTTTGTCATATTTATAAAGTCTTTGTTTAATCACTTTTAGTGTGTTTTTATTGGTAGTTCTTCTTTGGGTCTATATCTATAGGGTTTCATTTCTTCTGCCAGTTCCAAAAGTACAAACCAATTTCATGTGCTATCTTGACATAAGACCAGTGAGAGGAATCTGCATTTTTTAACTTTCTGACTAAAAGACTGTCCTCGGTGCTCTGCTAAAGGCTACAAGCACAGCTATTATATACAAAGCTGATACACAGTAACCAAATCTTTAGAATACTGTGAAGATTTGGGACACAAAAAAAATCCTGTTAACTAAACCTTTCAAGTGTTTTCTGTTTAGTGGACACAGTGCCATTTTTATACTGTTTACTGTTTGTAAATGTTAATATTGTTATATTGCACTCAATTTAAGTTTATTTTCTTTAGGGAGATATAAAATATTTGTATTTGGAGAGGGCAGTATTGCATCCAAGATGTGCATAAGCTGTGATAGCTTTGCATGGACTGATCTTGCACTGGCTTTGCACAGACTAATGTGGAATTTTACAGATGCAGATAAGGCCTGTTCTCTTTTTCAGTCCTAAACTGAAAAGGGAACAGTGTAATCTAGTCTAAGACTAGGTCTTATTCCAGTGGTTCCCAATGCCAATCTTGTGCTCTTCATTTTTGTTTTCCTTGCCATAATGCACATGACTCAGCTAAGGCAGGAACTTGAATCATGTGTGGTGGATTAGGGAAAATGTAAAATTCCCATTACTTGGGGTGGGAACCACTGACCGAACCCGTCTTCCAAAATCTGTCCCTGTGTTATTCTATTTTAATTGATACACTTATACCAAATTCACAGTACTGCCTTGTGTTTCAACCTCTTCATTATATCCACCTCTGTTTAACCAGTGGTTCTCAGTGCCAGTCCTGGTGACCCCTTGCACTGTACACTTTAGTGTTTTTCATGCTCTAACATACCCAATTTAACAAAAGCCTTGACGATAACCTTATGAGTTGAGTCCAATGTGTTAGAGCAAGGAAACCCTAAGGTTCAGTGCATTCAGAGTGAGAAACATTGATAAACATTCATTTATACTGTATATATATCTGACCTCTGTAAGGGAGTTTTTGCTAAATGAGACATTTCTATGTCATTTTTGTTGCCAAGTTGGTCATGTATTTTGCATGAGGTCTTTTTTTCATGTGTGGTAGATGCCAAATAATCTCCACATAATATCAGCCAGTCATTTTTTAAACAAAATGTGCCATCTTGACTAGGTCTCGCTTAAAAAAGTGGACCGCTGACGACAATGTGGCTGGCCCTTCTGATTAAAGAAATCAAACAATAAATAAATAAACAGTCCATTATGATAGTTTTGTGTTTATTTGAATTAGGTTACAGTCCTCACATTTCTGTGACAAATAATCTTTCTTACAGAAGGGTTTCTGCCCTGAGCAGTTTAAAGTTCAAGTTCAAGTAGGTTTTTTTAAAGGTTTCTCTTGTAACACCAGATCCAGCTTATAAAGGGCTTAGTAATGAGCTGATGAGCTGGATGATGTGCCCATGTAGTTTATCTGCACTAGCACTGGCCATATTAGAAAACTTTTCATGCTGGTGATGTTTTAAGATTACATGTTCAAGACTCCAACATACCATATAAAATAATTATAAACATTACTTTTAAGTTTGCCCTTATATAAGAACGAATAAGAACGAATGTTTGCTGTCCTGAGCCATTAAAACTGGTGTTACAAAAAAGTGTTAGAGAATGGTCAATGATGCCATACATGCACTCATACACTCAGTTGCCAGTTTAATACATACACCTACCTTGTATCTACACTCCTTGGCCCTTTTATCAGGTACACCTACTATATAGGTGCACTTTGTAGGTGTACAGTTACTGACTGCAGCCTGTCTGTTATGCACAGCACATGGCACTGGCATGTTAGTGTGTATGGTGCTTGTACAAATGTATGAGATGCAGCAGCATTGCTGGGGGTTTTTAAACACCGAGTACACTTACTGGCTACTTTATTAGACACTCCTACTTTGTTAATCCACCTACACTTAAGAGAATATAGCTCATCTCTTTCCATGCAAAATTTGTGTTAATTGTCCTCTAGCCCTTAATCAGTGTCCGTTTCTGACCACAGGATTGCTGTTGGCTGGATATTTTGGTCAGTAGACTATTCTCAACCCAGCAGTGACACTGCTGTGCTTGATACACGCGTACTATCGCAATATCCACCAAGATGCCATTACTAGAAGGGGCCGGAACTAGGGGAGTGGGGCTAGAGGGGGCAATGCCCTAAGCCTCGTGCTACCTCCAATGCACCTGTGGCTAATTCGGGCGTGTCGGTGGCGCACGTCGCGTCTGTCTCCGGTCCACAGGTGTGAATCTATCAAATGTTTGCACACATCTACCTGGGTGTAAGGATGCATTCCCTGAGTTGCATACACTTTATGTAACTGCAATTGTGATTGGTGTATCCTCTGCAGCATGCGCAGAGCTCCTTCTCCACTCTGTCACGGGTTTTAACTCCTTTCCGTCATGCTATGTCGCATGAAAGAAAAAGGAACTTGGTTATTTTAGCTCACGAGAAAGCTATAGCAAGTTGTCTAGATATCGTATTTGTTAGGGCTTTTGCCAAAAGCAACAGGAGGCTGATGCTGTGATTATGTAGTGCTTGTCTTATTTGTTATAGGCAATAGAGTTTACCTATGGAAAACTGCTCCCAAAAGAAAAAAAATCACTGTAATTATGTTGCCCCCTCACCATTGGCCATTGCCCCCCAGACAAAGTATCCTAGAACCAGTACTGTTATTATATCTGTGTCACTGCTATGCTGAAAATGGTCCACCAACCAAATAATATCTGGTCAGCGGTGGTCCCTCACCATTGATACGTGGTGTAGATGGGGGCTGACAAATTGTGCATAGCAACAGATGGGTTACACTCAATATTTGTATATCTACAAAGTGCACCCATGTGGTTTACCAGATAAAAGGGCCCACGAGAGTAGATACAAGGCAGGTGTACCTAATAAACTGAGCGTACAATTCACATTGATAAATAATTGTGTATTGTGGGACCTAAATAAAAAATGAAGAGCATTATATTCCGTATCCTTGTGTATGAATCCTAATCAGCCCGTGCAGAATTGAGGTAAGGAAACATCTGGATAGGGGTTTCCGCACACATCTCCACTTTACTTCTCTACCTGTGTTCCTTTCACAACATAAACACAACGGTGTGAAATTCACCAGCATTCAGGTTGTATTGTTCAAAATGAATTACAGTGAATAAAACCTCAGTTGGAAGAAAAGTAACATACTAAAACAGAAAACCTATATTGCACCAAAGCAAGCCATTTATTTATTCATTCATTCATTCATTCCCCCCCTCCCCAATCCAAGCGTAATTTCCGTTTCCGCCTCGTCCCCGGTAACGTTAGCCATCTTGTTCTGCGTTTAATTAACCCCGTGGCAGGGAAACAACGTTTATTCAGGATAAATACCGTTTTAATAGCTAAACGAATCGAGTTTTAATTACTTGATACTCGCTTTGTTTGCGCAGATTTGGATCAAAAGCTAGTTATAATGGCGCTATAGTTAGCGCTAAACAAACCTGCTTGTTAAGGCAGCTAGCCGCTCGTTTTTGCCGCATTCAGGCGCTATGGCGGGGAACCAGCAGCAGCAGCAGCAGCAGGCCGTGACCAAACCGCCCTCCGGGAAACATGGCAACAATTTACCGCTGTGGGGCAACGAGAAGACTATGAACTTGAACCCTATGATTCTCACAAATGTGTTATCGTCTCCGTATTTCAAGGTTCAGCTGTATGAACTGAAGACCTACCACGAGGTCGTGGACGAGATCTACTTCAAGGTACCGCCAGCTCGCGCTGCTCGGCTCGCGCCGCTCGGCTAGCGGGCCCGCGCTGCTCCAGTTCAGCTCGTTAGCGTTCCTGGGCTCAACGTGCGGAGGCGGAAGCGGGCTGTGTGTGGCAGAGAAAACGGATTTGTTCCATGTTAGTGGTTTAGTTGTGAGTGAACGTCTCGCCTGTGTTACTGGTAGCGTAGCATTGTTCCAGGCGCATGCTAACTGTCGGGCTCAGGTAGCGTTAGCTTGCTAAGCTGTGCTAGATATGTGCTAGATGCTATCTAGTAATTGACATGTATAACCTGGCATTTTGGCGAATATTCGCAGGTTTCGTTTGGAAATGGAAACGTGTTGGTCTTTACAGCGTCAGCCAAATGGAAACCGAGCGTTTCGCTTTCGAAAACACGAGGCGTTTGTCTAGAAAACGTCCCGAGACACGCGCACAGCAGTTCATAACGCCTGCACGCGTCCGGCTCCACGTGCGCGGGGCTCAGCACGTGAAGCACGAGACTAGGAGGAAATGTCCCGGG
This sequence comes from Olivaichthys viedmensis, assembly GCA_028565825.1. NCBI lineage: Eukaryota > Metazoa > Chordata > Actinopteri > Siluriformes > Diplomystidae > Olivaichthys > Olivaichthys viedmensis. Next base: position 5,867,431 of record JAOUQW010000038.1, on the reverse strand, counting down.
ATTAAATTAGTCCGTTGTATGGCTTATTGAGCCGAGATTAGCATGTAGCGCTAGGACCAGCTCCTGCTCGAACTGAGCCCGTTACATAGCTGTTGAACTTGTGCGTGATTTAAATACGTCCCGCCAAAACAACAACACGACGAATTAAAAAATCAAGTATATTAATAAGACAAATCAAGTAAATGGCGTTATCTGATTTCCTAGCACCTGTTTGCGCTCACCACCATGTGTATTTTTTTGCACGCTAATTTTGTCGGAATGGCTCTTTAAGTTAAGCTTTTGTAGTCTTAAGTCTTGCACCGGTCTCGGGTCATGCTTTGGTACTACTAGCTGGTACTAAAGACGCGTGACGTCCTGAGGAGACTGCACAATTACTGCATAGTGCCAGATGCACAGGAGCTCAGTATCTAGCTGATCATTTGAACCGACAATGTGTGTTTGAGCGGGAAAACATTTCACTCCTCAGTGCTGTGGTCTTTACAGATCTGGAGTTTGAGAACCATGGTTTACTTGTTTGCCCGTCTTTAAAAGAAGTTCTATTATCCGTTATGTTTTCATTACTAACACCTGTACCGGTGGAGTCTGTGTGTGTGTGTGTGTGTGTGTTCTATGGAGTGTATGTGTGGTGTGTGTTCTATGGAGGGTGTGTGTGTTCTATGTGTGTTCTATGGAGTGTGTGTGTGTTCTGTGGAGTGTGTGTGTGTTCTATGGAGTGTGTAGTGTGGGTGTGTTCTATGGAGTCTGTGTGTGTTCTATGGAGGGTGTGTATGTTCTATGTGTGTTCTATGGAGTGTGGGTGTGTTCTATGTGTGTTCTATGGAGTGTGTGTGTGTTCTATGGAGTGTGTGTGTGTTCTATGGAGTGTGTTCTATGGAGTCTGTGTGTGTTCTATGGAGTGTATGTGTGTTCTATGGAGTTCTATGGAGTGTGTGTTCTATGGAGTCTGTGTGTGTTCTATGGAGTGTGTGTTCTATGGAGGGTGTGTATGTTCTATGGAGTGTGTGTGTGTTCTATGGAGGGTGTGTGTGTTCTGTGTGTGTTCTATGGAGGGTGTGTGTGTTCTATGTGTGTTCTATGGAGGGTGTGTGTGTTCTATGGAGTGTGTGTGTGTTCTATGCAGTGTCTGTGTGTTCTATGGAGTCTGTGTGTTCTATGGAGTTCTATGGAGCCTGTGGGTTATATGGTGTTATATGGAGCTGTGTTGTGGATCTTGTCCTCAGGTAACCCACGCGGAGCCGTGGGAGAAAGGCAGTAGGAAGACAGCGGGGCAGACTGGAATGTGCGGAGGGGTAAGTAGAAGTACGTGCCTCTAGATCTCCTTTACTCCTTTACATTTCTCACATTTTTTCCTTAAAAAATCTGAGAAATGTGTATGAATAATGATTAATATGCCCAAGATCAAATGTAACATGTTAAAGCCACTGTAAGTTGTTAGTCTTCAATCTTTTTAACCACATGAACAGGTTCCCTCTTCAATATGTTCAATAGCCCCTAATGTCTGTGTGTGTGCTAACAGGTGTGATTAGAGGTAGAATTATTTATTATAAGTATTTATGATGATTGGGTCCTTAGGAACTGAATTTGGAACATGCGACGCCATTTATACATTGCATTAACCTGCAATCTGGATATATCTGTTTGCTTTACTCCTTATCTGCGTGTTCCACATACTGTGACCAGATCTTATTTCTCACACTCAATATGCAAAGTTATGGGGGAAAAAGTGCAGGAAGTCAGCTAGCTCTCAACGGGAGTCAGCTTGCCAAAGATGATTTTATTGTACACCGTGTACTTTTCCCACTGCTGAGGAAGGGTTCGTCTCATAGGAGGCAACAAAAATGCTTTGCTATCATTTGTCGTATCATGTGTGCAGGGACTTTTATTCTGATGACATCCTGATGCAGACGCACTAGCCAGATTGTTTTTACACTTGCCTGAGACCCTCCCTGAGTGATCGGCTTATCCGATCACTTTCCATTACGCCACAGTAATGCAGGGGTACCACTTCCAGTAGTCTTAATGTGTTTTCTTTGTTAGTTTTCCGGCACAAGGCAGTATTTGATTATTTTTGTTAGTACTTGTAGTGTGATAATTAAAACAGGTTTCTTGGGTGTCTTGCATTTTTTTTGTGTGTGTGTTGCAGGTGCGAGGTGTAGGCACGGGTGGTATCGTCTCCACAGCTTTCTGTTTACTGTATAAGCTGTTCACGCTAAAGCTGACCCGCAAGCAGGTGATGGGCCTCATTACACACACGGACTCCCCGTACATCCGAGCCCTCGGTTTCATGTACATACGGTAAGACTCCACTCTTTTTACGCTAATTTTGCCAAAGCACTGTGGCTAAAAGATGCAATACTATGATGCAGAATACCACACATGACACAAACATATAAACCCTAGATTTATTCCAGAATTATTCGAGTACTCGAATACTTGTTCTTAAAAACAATAATATTTACATTTTATTATTAACCATAATTTTAAGTATGTTCGTTACTGCAGTTCAAAATGTATCCAACAATGTATTAATAGTATATATCGGTGATGGCGCAAATGAACTGAAAACAGGCAATGCATATGAAACCAAATTATTATTATTTTTGTTATTATAATTTATTTCTACTGAAGGGTAATAATAAGGTCCTTGTAAGGTCTTACAAAGCTCCACCTCACTGTAAGCACTTTTTCCCAAGAAGTTTTTCTAAAGATTTCTATGATATCTGCAGTGCTACATACTGTCGTATTTTTTTCAGTAAAGCCCTAAATAGTATTGTGTGCACTTGTAGCCCAGTTTTTGATAATTAAAAATATCACTAAATATCTAATTTTATTATGTAAACAATGTTAGATTCAATTTTTTTATGTGTAAGCAATTTGAGTTTATATTTGTAATAATTTTTCAAGACTTAACCGTTCATTTCTTCATATAAATAACATGTTCTTTGAAATTCTATGGTTTTGTCATTCAGTCAATTTTTTGTTAAAATGTTTTCCCCGATTACTCGATTAATCATCAAATTAATCGGTAGATTACCAGTATAATCGTTAGTGACATCCCTAAATATAATAGCATATAATAATGCAATAGCTCATTTTGCTGTAATGCTGAAACATTGCTAAAATATCACTAGAATATTGGTAACTTATATTGATTTATTCTTATGTTGATCATATAAAGCTTGGATAAAAAGCCTTGTGTGAAAGCCACAGTACTGGATCAGTGGGTGGGTGCACAAACTTTCTCTGGGGTTTGGGAGGGCAGATGCACTGAAATGTGGCATGTCCGGGCAGGGGCCCTGGGAACGCAGCTCTGCCACCCTTCATGCCCAAGGGTCATCCTGTTCAACCTCTTCATCTTTGACCACTGAGCAATGAGAGCCAGACCATTACAAAGTCTCAAGGAACATGCTGACAGAAATATACCAGGTGTCCTGTTGGTCTGGCAGGTCAGGGAGGTCAAACTGTGAAGGAAAAAGAGAGAAAGGGAGAATCCTGCAGCGTTAATGAGACCCACAGGAAGAAGATAAAAAATGTGATTACATGTGGAGAGGAGGAAGATGTCATCAGAGAGAGTGAGAGCAAAGGGAGGCCAGTTGGCATGCCTTCACGCTATAAGGAAGACCTCTGTTTACGTGTTTGGTATCAAGGTATGCTGTAACTTTCCGGTTTACACACCAGAAATCTACCCGACATCATCTATTTATGGAGAAATGTAGTATTAAGGACCATTCTATATGAGGCAAAACCTAAGAAGCTGCTTAAAATGGAAAAAGAATGGTGCAACTATTTGTCTTAATACTCTGAATTTCCCTATTTCTGGTTATGTAACCCTGTTCTATGTTCCATGTGGTTCATTCCCTTAGAATAACACAATTCTTCTTGTGTTCATGAGAGAATATGAGCCCACAGGATGGAAACAAAGGTGACTAAAGTGAATACAGAATTTGAAAGTAGGAGAAAGCGCAATAGAGTTGGATAAAGGAATAAGTAAAGTTTATTGTAGTGTTTTGTTTCAAGTGCTGACGGGGTCCCTAAAAAGAATGTGGATACTGAATTTCATTAAAACCACATGTCCTTCCAAAACGCTCCCTGTTAGTCACAACTAACCATCTCACGGTTCGCCCCTTGTATTTTCACTATGCTCGGAACAGGAGCTAGATTCCTAATGAGACGAAAAAGAAAACGTTCAGCCCAACGAAAGGAAATCAAAGTGGATGGCCGAATTCTTCTTGGCAAGCCTCCCCAACCCCCGCCCACTGCATCTCATGTTAGTGAAGTAAAGCAAATATGTTTTTATTTAAGCCACTTGGTGTGAATTACATGATTACGTTAGTTACACTGAGACTTCTTGTTAAGCTGCTCTGGGAGTGTGAATAACAGTTTGGATTCGTCTCCTTGGCCCCCTTGGCTTTGCCCTTTCCACTCCAGTACATGCTTCTGCTGAGCTTCTAGGAACAAAATGAAGCTTAGTGTGTGTATGTGTTCTTCATCGGCTGCATTTTCCTGCCTGGTTGAGTATGCTGAAACGCGCCACACTAGCATGGGTAAATTTGAAAAGATCTTTTCTTATCCGTTTGGCATTCCCTTCCACACCAAAACAACACATCTTTTCGAATCTGCTCTCCAAAGTGGATGAATCTTAAAATTCTGTTTTCGCGTTGTAGTGTGCATAAGTGAAAACACAGGCTTTCGAAAACGCTGACGTATGATTGTCATGTAATCTCCACAATTCGAAGATAGCGGAACTCATTGCGATGCTGTTTTCTGTATTAGGTATTTTAATTTCATGTTTGACTGCTTTGTATAGTGTACAAGCGACACTTTGGCATGCAAGAAAGCGTGTTTTTATGACTGCAGCATCAAAACATAAACGAAAATGGCGGAAATTACATATAGGTCAAGGGTCAGACACCCAGTGCGTCGTTTTCGCATTTCATTGTGGACGGGAAACTTTTGGGAAACAGACTGAAAACGCTAATGTGGCCAACACATAACAGCGTTTTCAAATTTACCCATGTTAGTGTGGACTAGGCCTCAGTCCTTCTGCTGAATGTTGCATTTAAATGAGCACATCAGACTTGCACTCAAAAGTCCATTGTGGATTTGATGGTCAAAAAGGTTATTGAGGTCTTTATTAAATGTTGAAAGTTCTTCTCAGAGGGTTGCACGTGCACAAATTATATGCTGGATGCAGGGTGTCACGGTCTCCCTGCCGCGGACTCTCGATTCCAGTGTATGTGTTGTGAATCATGTGTTTTTGTTTTGTTTTATCCACGTGTCTTGTTTTGGTTCTGTTCACGCCC
>JAOUQW010000038.1:5815023-5846515 GCA_028565825.1 Olivaichthys viedmensis | reverse complement strand
GTGTGGGGCCGCGTGTGTGTGTGGGGGGACGTGACCTGGTGACCTCTTGAAGAGAAAACTGGTTAAACTTTAACAACAAAAGAAGGCTCCTTAGACAGGCTGACTTTAGATAATAATCTTTTATAAAAGATTCTAATTTTTAAAACATTATCTATTTTTAGGGATTCTATACTAAAATATACCAAAATAACTTTGCCACAAGTTATTAAAAGTTAGAAACCCTGTTTGAAAAAAGAAAGGGGAAGAAACAGAGGAGAGGAATGTGTGCCATACATTTGTGTCCGGGGCGCGCCACTGATCAGCGGCAAGATAATGAAAAGGCGACTGTCCTGAAGGTAATTGCGCTAAATTGAGTGAAGCAGTTTTAATTCGGAGGTAGTGAAAGGATGGCTGTGTAGCGGGTCACTCGGTGTAATACTATAGTGCTGTAGTGAATAGTTCTGGAGTCAAGGCCATTCTGGTCAATTTTAAAGTACGCCATTACCAAATTGCTTATTACAGGTTTTTTTATTCAGTTTGTCAAGTGCGCAATATACAAAGCACCACCAAGACTCATATACAAAATCACACAAAAATATTGCACTCAAGTCACATTTATACAGTTTTCTCGATACTGCTAAATTTCTGCAAAATTGGTGGCAACTTGCAGCACTTTTTTAAAGAAAGTATTGCTGTTGGTTCCTTTAACAGCTCTGTGCTTGGATTTTCTCTCCATCACTTGTAAGTCACTTTGAATAAAAGCATCTACCAAATAAATGTAAATAAAAAAACAAAAACATGTAACTGTATAAATTTGCTTGTATATTTATCTGTTCATATTTGTTTTGGTTTTTTTAATACAACAAATTGTATGCTTTGTAAGTGTCTATATTCTGCTCATGACTTCTGTTCACTTTTTATACAGTTTTGAAATACACAAAGGTAAAAGTAAAATAAAAAGGCTAAAAAGCAAAATTAATTCCTGTCTTTTCTAGACGACGGCACAGAGAAAGATCTGTCTGACCTGGTGTCAGAGATGGAGATGATGAAGATGATTGGCCGGCACAAGAACATTATTAACTTGCTGGGGGCCTGCACACAGGATGGTGAGCATCCAAATAGGAAACTGTAACAGCATTCAAAAGCAGCATTTGGCAACATATTGGCTGTAACATTGAACATACTTTTAATTCTTAGCTGCTTCACTGCTCCTTAGGTCCCCTATATGTGATAGTTGAGTACGCATCCAAAGGCAATCTGAGGGAGTACCTGAGGGCCAGGCGGCCTCCTGGGATGGAGTACTCGTACGATATAGCTCGTGTTTCTGAAGAACCTCTCACCTTCAAAGATCTGGTCTCCTGCACTTATCAAGTGGCCCGCGGCATGGAGTATTTAGCCTCTCAGAAGGTAGATATAAATGCACATGTATTCATAAACTCACACACCAATTAGCAAGATTTTGAATCATGCCAAACCCAAAACTCTTGATTTTTTACTATTTGCTATAAAATCAGTGTGTTCTTTTTCACCTCTTTTTGGTTTGCAAGATAAAGTAAACTTCTTTGTCCTCTTTTTTTTCTCCCTCTATCTCTGTTGATCAATCTCTCCATGCCAGTGTATACACAGAGACCTAGCTGCCAGAAATGTGTTGGTCACCGAGAGCAATGTGATGAAGATCGCAGACTTCGGCTTGGCCAGGGACGTCCACAACATCGATTACTATAAAAAGACCACCAATGTAAGCCATTTGTGTTTTTCCGTTTTGTGTTTTTACATTTGTTAGAACGACTTTGTGTAATTTTTCTCACTTAAATCAGTTTCTTGTCATTCTTTCTTCTTTTTTTTTATTTTTTTTTATTTAAAATCTAACCCATCCTTTAGCAGCAACATGCAAATACATCCTTATATCCTTTTTAGTGTATCCCTTTCTTTTACTTTTCTCTCTTTTTTCATTCCCTTTTTCTCTCTCTTTCTCGAGCTTGGCAGGATTTGCAGATTCCCAGGCAGCAAGCGTGTGAAGTGACTATAGTGTTCTTTACTCATTTAAGCTTCATACCTTGCTCTCGCTCTTTTTAGAAGCCCCTGTTGTCCAAACAGGCTATGAGAAAGCCAGGGGAGGGGATTTGCGCATTAGCCACAAACCTAAACACATTAGCCCAGCTTTCCTGCCATTTCCCACCATTATACTAATCTCTCGTTCTGAGTGCTATTCATGCGTGTTTAGACTGGCTTACACCACTACTACACTGGCTTTTTTAAGTTAACAATGTAATACATTTTAGGGTGATTCCAAGTAAACTAGTAAGAAAAGAGTTTTTTAGTGTTTCAGTGAGCACTGAAAATGACTAATTAATCGACAGGATAGACTTGTATCTTACCATCACAAGGTCTAATCTCAAGCATGAAATAGTTCTTACCTTAATTGAACTTGGTTAAAGTAGTCTTTATTTTTGGTCCCTGAGAAAAATTATAAACTCGCACCAGCATTTAAGTAATCTCAGACCTTTATAAACATCACAAGAACAATTTCGTAGAGGTTCTGATCATCAAGCCAAGCTTAGTTTTTTCAGTCTGTGAGCTCAGTCTAATTTAACTATAATAAGGCTAGGAAATATTGGTGACTGATAGATTTTTATTAGTCTGGTACCACTCTGTCTAGCTGGCCGGTACCCAGCAAAATATTTAAAAAATTGGCAAGACACACAAGCTTAAGATGAAAGATTGTGAACTTAAACTCAGCCAGATAAATTTAGACCACTATTAGCTACTCTACTGAGCTACTGTATCTGTAATCTGTGATCTTGGCCCTTTGTGAATGCTTATTAAAAATCTTAGGAACCTAACAGTCAGATCTTGCTTTGGGTCTAATGAAATCCCTGCCGAATAAAAACACTGGAGTAGAAAGATCCAGCTGAAGTGTAGAAGGTTTAAAAAGCCCTGGGGACATTTCAGATTGGAATGCCTCGTGTCACTCGTTTTGACCTCTTGACCTGAAAGCCTTGTCTTCGGGTGTGTTCACAGGGTCGTTTGCCGGTGAAGTGGATGGCTCCCGAGGCGCTGTTCGACCGCGTGTACACACACCAAAGCGATGTGTAAGTGGCTGAATGAATGACTCTGGACTCTTTTTAATATTGTATTGATGTTTTTTTGTTTTTTTTTGTTTTTTGTTTTTGTTTTTTCTCCCAATTTGGTCATTGCCAATTCCCACCCACTAGCCAATAACCCCCTATTGCACAACAGCTACCAGCCTGGGAGGGCGAAAGCTAACACACTCCTCTGAGACATGTGCAGCTTAGCCACCGCATCTTTTCGAACTGCTGCTCATGCAACGTCACAGGGCAGCTGAACACATTTGGAAGAAAGCGCTAACTGCCCTCTTCAGCATGCATGAACTCACAGACGCCCACGATTGGCTCTGATCCACAGAGGAGAAAGTGATGCCATCTTACCCACCCAAAGAGCAGGGCCAATTATGCTCTCACAAGTTATAGTTGAAGTGGGTAGATGAGATTATGAGAAAGCTACAAAAGTTTTATAAGTATTGAAGTGAGCACGTAATATGGTTCTGTTTTAACCCTAAGAATTATCCCACCCTAAGAGATTTGGAACAGTATGATAGAACCGGGTGTAAGTTATGAGTCGTTTTAACCTGTTAGTAGTAGGTGATGTGGTAAAGAGTTTAGTTTTGTACGTGAGGGAAGGGCTTGCTGAAGAGAGCTGTTTTGGTTTCTTAAAGAGAAAGAGTGGTGGAAAATCAAGGAAGTGTTTTTTTTTTGTCAGAAGGAGAAAGAAGGAGAAAAGGAGAGTGTTCAGGGCCAGCGCTGTGCAAAAAAGAGAAAGATTTTACGCTCGACTTGAGGCCAATGCTGTGTTACTAATCTGGCCGGCTTCAAAGCTCCTCAGACAGGCCAAGCTCTCACCTCGCCAAGGCCTTCACGGAAGTAACCCCTTCCTCCCTTCTTTCGCTCTGTCTCTCCATACCCCGTCCGTCTATATGTTTCTGTTAAACTTTTTTGTTCGCAGGATGACATAATCAAGTAATCATGAGAGAGATAAAATAATTATTTGGGGTGTTTGAAGGCATTTTGTTTGTAAGCACAGTTAGCATATGGCCATTAAAAGAGAATCACGTGTCTGAGGAAAGAAGTGCATGTTTGAATGTTATTGGGATTCTCATTATGTGATGTGTGTGGGCTGTTTGGAGTTTGCTCTTACATGTTCAGTGAACCCTGAATTTGTGTTTAATGGATTATTATGTGCAGCAGACTAAGCACTATGTGTGTGTTGGCCAGTCAAATTTGAGATGAATCTTACCCTTGTTAACTTCTTTTATGTTGCTCTCATTACTAATTATGCATCATCACTCTCTTTGCTAATTGGCTGTCCTATTAGCCTATTAAGCCTGTGGCCAGAGACCCAATCCATACATGACATCAGATTACATTAATGCTTGAATAAGAAAAACAAACTGCCTGTTTTGATGAGTAGGACTCCCAGGTGCTTAGCAAACCTGCTGAGGTTGCTGGAACTGATTGTGTGTATGTGTGTGTGTGTGTGGGTCTATGTAAAACACAACCCTGAATGCATTTTGGGGAAAGCCTGCGTATCAACAGGAAGGTTGATTATTCCTGTGAAAGAAAAGAAAAACAATTCTGCTCTTTTAGACTGAAAATAAAAATGTTGACTGGTGTGCAAGCAAACACATCATCAAATGATTGCATAATAGTCACAAATTGTCTCGTAGAGCATTCAAATGTGTGAAGGTTTAAAAGGTTTTTGTGACCTTTTGGGCGAGCTCCCCTGCGATGAGATCAACTGATTGATCACACAGAGGTTAGCTCTTGCCGACAAAGTGATCCTGATGGATAGGCACACGTGCTGAAAGATACATCATCAGATAAAAGAGAAGACAAACAAGGTGGCTCGGTATGTAAACAAATGCCTGGTCACAGGAGTAAACAAAATCAGAGAGCTTCTTTGTGTTGCAGGTCACCAAAATGGTGCTGGTGTCCATGTAAGTTGTGTTTTTGGAACGCCAAGACCTGTTTGCTGAGCTCAAAGAGGGGCGTGTTGTGAAATACAATGTTTATCAAGCATGTTTTACCAAGTAGTTATACCCATTGCAAAAGACCATGCTGTTCTTAACTTGACTGGGTGATGAGGGTCACGGGCCCCAATTTATCATTGGCTATTTTGTTGTTAGGGCTCTGCAGTGGTGATAAGTTAGTGGTTGGAACAAGACACTTTGTGGTACTATCTAAATTTCAATATTTCTGTTTATAATTACCACTATATCCGAGATGATGTAACACAGTATCCGTGCGGGGAGAAAAATCACCTCCCTGCTACAGTCTTATCCCCACGTTCTTCCCTCCCTACAGCGGTTTGTTTCCTGTGGGTCTAAACTGATGTTTGTTTTGGCTTGAACAGTGTGTGTCATTGTGGCCTTCCAACAGGGACAAAGGCCAGCTTTTAGTCCCCTTGAGGCCGGTGTCCACTTGCCGCAGGCATGGTCTCATGGGCTGAAACTCCCAAGAGAAAGACTGCATTTAGACTCCTACAGTCTTTGCTTTGTTAGTACTGTATAATGATCGTAAGAAAAGTCGCAAATCCTAAATGACATGAATGGCTTTGTAGTTGTCAGTGACTCTGACAGTGAGGTGCAGTGAAACTGCAGTTTGTTCCTCATTTAGGAGGGACTATGCAGCTGGGGAGCCTAATTGATGGCTAAAATATGTTAAAATTGATCTAAATGTGTGAACAACACAGAGTAATAATAACACAAATAAGTGGACGCTATGTCCACTAGATGTACACATTGTCATTCCATTTGCAATGCAGCTTTTATGAGTGATTGGCAACTTCTACATTGTAATATGTTTAGGAAAAGATCATGTAACGTATTGCACGATTGAGGTCACATGAGTAACGTGTGTCTTTGGTGTGTGTCAGCTGGTCCTTCGGGGTGCTCATGTGGGAGATCTTCACGTTGGGTGGCTCACCGTACCCTGGAATTCCTGTGGAAGAGCTCTTCAAGCTTCTAAAGGAGGGCCATCGCATGGACAAACCAGCCAACTGCACCAACGACCTGTAAGTCATGTCCACTTCCTACAAGACAAAATGGGGCAATATGAAATCATATCACATCTAACGTTATTATAACAATATTGTATAAGAAATGACTGCATTACTGAAACATTTCTCAGCTGGAGCAACTCCCATATTATTCAAACATTTCTTGAACTCATCCAGTGAACAGAATTATAGGATTGCCTATGCAAAGGATACATGCAATGCTTCTATTTTTAAATTTGACCATAATAAGCTTAAGCAGGCTGTATACTTCAAACAAAAAAACATATTTGGAAGCAAAAATACATGTTTACAGCAAGATAGATGCTGTGGTTTGAGCTCATACGATGTGGTGTACGCAGGCTCCCAAACAGAACTCCCAAACACTGCATCTTTTGTTCTGAGACCTCCCTGGTGTTGAGCTAGTAATGTTTAGCTACTGCACTGACAGCCTCTTATTGTAACGCCAATTTACTTAATACCCCATTTTATTTATTGCTTAATTTTATACAACGATAGTAGCTAACTACCAAGCTAACTATTTATGTTTAGCTACTCCAATGACAACTCTTTGGTATAACACAAGCCAACTAGCTATATTTAATACCTTAATTTATGACAGTCCTGGTAACCGTAGCTAGCTTATTTAATAGCAAGCTAATGCTAGTTAGCTAGGTTTAGTGTACGGTATTTTTATATATTAAAAATATTTTTTAAATTCATTTTAATCTGGCACATACCACGTGACAGTATCTATGATGTCAAGACGGACCAGCATGGCAGAGGGACCACCTCGGTCACCATGTTGCCATTGCTGTTCTTTGGTTTGTTCATTGTTTGATGTCATGGTCGGCTCGGCTCACAGCCCCCTTTTAGTCAGCTTTTATTCAAGAGTACATTATGGAAAACAAATATGTGAGGCAAATCAAATGTATTTTTTCCCCATAGATTTAATTAATGTCTTTCAACACACAGTGACACGTGATGCAGTTTTATGCCCGTTGATTTATATTACTGAAGAATAATGTAGTCTGGTTTGAGAAATACACTTTGTAATAATTTTTCATTACTGCTAAAATAAAAACAGTTTTTGGTAGAATACTCAGACATTTGACCCCATCAAAGTGTTTTGTAAGTCTCTCGATACTCTATACACACTATAATATAGTGGATTTCTATTAGGTTGTATCACACGTCTAGGTTTTGGGTCTAGTTGTAGTGGGAGGTGCATGATGTCAGCTGCTGATGTTAACTTTCATTTTGTTTCATGTTTTCTCTCTCTCTTTTCTCTGATTCACAGGTATATGATGATGAAAGACTGTTGGCACGCCATTTCCTCACAGAGGCCCACATTCAAACAGCTGGTGGAGGACTTGGACCGTATTCTCACGCTGGCAAGCCAAGAGGTGATGCGGATGGACAGACTTAGACACACACACACACACACACACACACACACACAGACACTCACTCTCACACACACACACACACACACACAGAGAGACAGATACACGTGCAGGCACACACGCCCAGGTCCTGTATGTCCGTCAGAGCTGTTCACACATCTTCCTGTAGTCCTGGAATTTATCAGTTCGAGTCTTTCCTGGCTCCAGCCCGTAAGATTGAGCAAGAATGGGGGGAGGGAAAAGAGAGAGAGACAGAGGGAGAAATCATAAGATGGGTTTTACAGCAGCGTTAAGGGGCAAGAGTTACATGAGCCTTGATTTGCTCCAGGCCTCAACCTCTGCACTAACATTGCTCAATTAACGGCCACATCCCTCCAAACCGAGCGCCAGCCCCGATTCTTTCCATCCCGAGCTGTCAACCGCCATATCCGCATGACAGAGCGAGGCATGGCACAGGATGGAAATCTGTCAGGACTTGTAGATGGAGTTCTAGTTTGAATCTGAAGAGAGTGCCAAGAACCCCAGTCTCTCTGTTTTTAAACTTTTGAAATGCAATAAAGTGGCTTTTGCGTGCTCTCTCTCTCTCTCTCTCTCTCTCTCTCTCTCTGTTTCTGTCTCTCCATCCCCAAACTTCTCAAACTGCTCACAGATGTGAAGGTCTTTAGTAATGTGAGCTGCCTTGTGTTGAAGCAGGGGAGTCCAAACCAAACGCTAGTTTTCAAATACCAAAACCTCTTCCTTTGCTTAAAAATTTTCTGTAGCAGCCACAAAAAGGGGGAAAAAGGATCAAGTTAACTAGAAAAACCCCCTTCTTTCCTGCTTTCCAAAACATTTTTTATTATATGTGATGGATGGGGTCTCTTTGAAATGCTTTGGTGTGTAGTGTTGCATATCATGCTATAGTTGTATGCAAAAGTTTACAACCCAGTCGCCATCTTCATTTACATTTCCCAGTAGTCTGAAGTGAACCAAAATTCTGCGCTTTTCTGTCTCGGTGTGGTTCTTTTATCTTTAACACCCTGAAACACTTTTGTTCTGAGCAGCAAGTGGGTCACTATTTTTTAATAATGAACCATGCTGGAATGCTTCATGTCACCCTGTACATACCTGCTTCATTAAGCATTATCTGTACAAATATTGTTATACTAACGGAAAATAATGTGTATTTTTGTCAGCCACTGCAAGCTTTTCCCAATGCACTCTGGATGAAAAGATCTGGCCTTCTTGTGTTACTCCGTGCTTGCTATAAAAAAAGCACTCTTCATTCCTTCTGATGCTTACTGTATCAGGAAGAGTATCTGTGTGTGTGTGTGTGTGTGTTTGGATATGTATAATTCTGCTATTGAGAAGCACACTTGTGTCCTGATTCCCCTTCATAATGATAGTTGCGGGAAACTCATAACACTTTGCATCCTCTTTAGTTGACTTTTTGGAAATCTCACTTTGCCTTTTTGGAAATTTTTAGGTAGCTTAGCTTGTAAAGGAACCTTAGCTTGTAAAAAGATTAGGATACGTATATCATCTTGCTTTATGTGTAGTTGATGGAAACACACAACGATTTGCTTTTATTGCTGACATTTTGGAAATCTGTTAGATTTCTGAAATGTAGCTTATAATAGAATAAGAATGTGCATGTTTTTTTGTGTGAGCGTGTTTAAGAGTGAGTCTTCTCTCTTATTTCTGTAGGAATACATTGACCTGTGCGCTTCAGCAGAGCAGTACTCACCGTGTTTCCCGGATACTCGCAGCTCCTGCTCGTCCGGAGATGACTCGGTCTTCTCACACGAGCCCTTACCGGATGAGCCGTGCCTTCCCAAATACCAGCACACCAATGGTGGCATCAAAACATGAGGCTTCTGGAACCACACAATGCACGTGCAAGAGACGTGTGACTCCTCAAACCCTTCCTGTACTTCCTGCCTTGTCCCTTCCCTCACTGCTCCTGCTGGACTTACGGAGCAAGGGATACAGGGATTCCGGCAATGCTGCTGTCCATTACAATAAACTAGTATGTGTGTGACGATACTTAGCACGCAAAATGTGCACACACACACACACACACACACACACACACACACACACGCACACACACTCAAAACGTGACCAAGCTCTTAAATAGAGATTGTGGACCCAACAATAGTTATCAACTTTTTTTTTTGCCTTGACTGAATGACAGGTTATACTCAAGGGTCCTCTCTCTTTTCTTTTCGGTTTGTTTTGTTGTTTTTTTCTTCCCTTTTGCTTTGTGTTCTCGTCATTCCTCAGCGTTCTGGCCAGCGATTCCGGTCCGCAGCCTGGCATTCCAAGGACTCTTCGTTACTGAGAGAAAGAAAATGGACCACACCAAACGAAAGCGAGCGAGAGACTAAGTGGACTAGACAAAAGGGAGAAAAACAGGAAACCTGTTAAAGAGGAAAACTCCAGCTAGCACATACATGGACTAGAAAAGAAAACTAACTACACTGCCTATGGTTTATTTTTAAAAGATTGTTTTCCACGTTCCGTTTTTATATTGATAACACAGTTATCAAACGAAAGCCCATGCAGTTATTCTTAAAGGATAAAAAATAATACACAGTATATAGTGTTGGGTATATTTGTAAATATATTAAAAATATGTAAAATATATAAATATATATAAATATTATATTTACAGTGAATTATTTTTTGTATGGACTTCCGAATAATTCCTTTTCTTTGTTCCGAGTGGACAGATTTCTTGCCAACCTGTTTTTTTATTTTTACTATTTTACAACATTCCCAGAAACATGTTGACTCACACACACACATGCACATAAACACACACACACATGCACCCACATAAACATACACACACACCACACACACGCACATAAACACACACACACACACACACATATAAATATAAACACACACAAAGGAACACACACCTGTCTTAATTTCATTTGCTGACACAGTCAAGCATTGGCTTTCAGGGAAAGAGATAGCACGTTAATTTATTGACTTATGTTTAAAAAAATGATTCAAAAGGACAATTTTTTTTTAAAAACCAATAATGACATAATATTAAGTACAGTAGAAACAATTATTCATAATGAATATTTTTTTTAATTTAAAGAGATATTTCAGTGAGGCAAAGGTACAAAGAATATTTTGTAGTGGGTACTCAACACATTCATGCTTCCAATGTTTTTTATATACACAAATGTGAATATTAAGTTAAATATGAAATAACGTACATTTTATAGTCAGCTAATCCCTGTTCTTTTGTAGAGGATGTTGTTTTATCCAGCTAATTTTACTCTTGCCAAGGTTTTGTATTTGAATGTGATAAATCCAAGATATTTGTTGGAGGGAAAAAGGATTGTTTTGCAAAAACACCCATTACCCTTCTGTCAATTCATTTACAGGTACGATATAGTTTTCAGAACCATTTACACAAGAAAAAGTATTACAAATTGTTCAAGTGTTCATTTTAATTATCTACCTGACAGATGGGATGATACTGTTCTCAAGTGTTCCTGACAGATTTGCAAAATTAAAGATGAAAACCTGAATGTTGCCAGTTGCTTATTTGCTTTCAGTTTACTATTGTAAGTAAACATAAGTCATTCCCTGAGCTTCTGAAGAGCGATACAAATGTATTTATGATGTGATTTTCACATTCACCATTGCACAGTTTTATATGCATCTATGTGTACAAACGAAACAGCTTTTTAAAGCTTTTCTTGTCTTTATAAAGCAATGGATTTAACTATGTATCATAATAATTATTATGACATATTTTTGTGCTGTATGTTTACAGGATTCCCACATTCATTTTCTTGCAAGATAAGCATCTGTATATACTTGCATAACATTACACATACTTAAGAATTCTATTATTATTGTTACTACATATTTCTTCATGAATGCGGCATACATTTGAGACTAAAGACTGTTTGAGACCCAAGAAGTTAGTCAGAGGAGAACATGACTTCATATCCACTTCACCATTTTTCATTCAGCTGGCATTTTAAAGCTCAGAAAAAGCCCCTCGGCCTCATGGCACCACTCAGACATGTCTCTTCACGTCCTTGTGGAAGACCTGAGAACGTCCCTCTCTTTCCCTCCTCCTGGGAAGAAGGAAGAGTAGTAGCACAAACCTACAATTACTGAACTGATGAGAGAAATACTTAAGACACTGATATTAGCATTAAGGCTTTAGTGCATTCTGCATGGAACTCACATGTGAGATTACAGTGTTTGCTCTGCCAGTTGTCACCATTTTATAAACCAAGAAGTACATCGCAGTTGACCAAACATCGATTAAATGCAGTTATGCCTCAAATGCATGTTCAGTGGTGATTCCCGATTACAAATCATTTAAGCTCAAGGCCAGGCCTAATCTGTGCGTGGGACACTAGCTAAAAGTGTTTTATTTGCATTAAGTACCAGCAATAACTCACACTCCAAAGAATGAATAGAAATTCTAAATCGCATAGTCTTATTTCAAAAAGCTGCATTTAAATAGACCATATAGACCATCAGTGCACGACAAAATAGCACAGAACAACTACTTTTATACGTAGGCATTAATATGACATGACCATTAACTCAGTTAGTAATAGACCTATTTGATCACTGAATAATTAGTCATCAGGATATTAATTGGTCCAATTAGCCAATTACAAAAATATTTATATTATGTACCATATCATACCAAATATGTTAATGGCAGAGTAAGTGTGCTGCGACATAAATTAGATAACTATATTGGTTTATACTGTATATGCAAGCTAATTTAAAATAGTCATTCAAATCAGAAGGTAAATATCTAATAAGCAATACAAACCAAATGCTCAATAAGTGCTATCCAGTTTGACAATTTGCAAGGGGTCAGGTAGCAGGTAGCATCTCATACAAATGAGAGCTGTTTCTTTAAGAGGCTGCTTCCCAACCTGTTTTTTTAAAGAGCGCCATCACACATACTTTATATCAAGCACTCCATAAAGGCTTCCAACTTTGCTCTGGCCCCAACCATCATCTGCTAGGGAGGGATGGGGTGTTTGCACAGCGCCTTTTTCTCTGGAATGTCAACAGCAGTCAGGCCTCGCTGGGTCCAGGATCCAAGATAAAGGCCTGGTGCTGGTGTTGGGTATTTCAAGTTAATAGTTAATCAGTAATCTGACCACATATGTGTTCTCCCACTCAATTCAAATCAATTTATCAACAGAGATATAA
The DNA here is from genome assembly GCA_028565825.1 of Olivaichthys viedmensis. Classification (NCBI taxonomy): domain Eukaryota; kingdom Metazoa; phylum Chordata; class Actinopteri; order Siluriformes; family Diplomystidae; genus Olivaichthys; species Olivaichthys viedmensis. Next base: position 5,833,856 of record JAOUQW010000038.1, on the reverse strand, counting down.
TGCTAACACTGAATAATAGGATATATTAACATCTAAGTTCTATTACTTATTTGCAAGTGACTAGTTGTGTATCTCTATAACATGCTGTTGAATGTGAACAGTCAAATATCTTGAAGTCATGAACATATATGGGGACAGATATCTAATATGAAAATAAGAGGTTTAACAGACTCGCAGCTACTGTCATGAACTCCTACTCTGTCAATAAAACCAGCAGTTAAGAAGCTCTGCATTTTAAATTAGTTCTAATTGAAAATGTGCAGAAGAGCTGCTCATCAGGGACACACTTTTCTTGGCTAACTTTTTCCCATAGCATGGAGTGGAATGCAATATTTTCATAGTCAATAGCGGTCCGAGGTGTATTTCACATCACCCTTCTGGGGCTATTAAGCCATTATTATTATTTGCTGAGCATAAATTTTAAATAGTGTCTCATATAATATTCAAACAATGTAATTGTAAACTTTTTTGTAAATAAATTTTGTAAGCTTTTTGTAAGCATTGTTCAAGTATTGATAAATTAGATCTAGTTATCTGGGAAGTTACCATTTAATCTAAACATACTGCATATTATTCTCAAAATTGAATTAACTTTTTGATTTGTTGTCAGGCCAATATGATCACTTCACACACTAAGATGTATTTTACAGCTACCTCAATACATGCTAAAAATGATTAAATATCCTAATGTTTGCATTTCAATTCAAAGAATTATCCCCCCTTCTGATTACACACAAAATACGCTAAACAACAGATTACCTGCTTTTTGTCTACCCCCAGTCAAACCCTCTCTTTTTTTCACGCTCTAATTTTCCCTCCCAATATGCTTAAGTCACTTAAGTGTCTATTGTGTAGGTAATTAGCTTGCAGGCTGCAGCTACAGGAAGAATGCCCTTTTGAGTGCTCAGGGATGTCTGTGCTTGTCTTAAGGTTACATTATAATTAAATCGAAGGATTCTCCCGCACTGCAACTCTATACCTGTCTACCTGTAATGACAAGAAGCTCTCATCATGTTCAGACAAATCTTAATTTCAAAGTTTTAAATAGTGCAATTTTTTTTGTTTCAAAATTATCAGCCCCCTCACAATTAATACTTCATGAAGCCTCCTTTGGAGAGAATAACAGCACCAAGCCTCTTCTTGTAATGTCTAACAAGGTTGGTGACAAGATAGATCTTGGACACTCCTCGATGCAGAACATTTCAAACCCCTTTATATATTCTTAGGTTTGTGCCCTCTTCAATTTAGACCACAAGTTTAAAATAGAGTTCAAATCCAGAGACTGAGATAGCCATGGTAAAACATTGATTTTGTGTTTCTGTGGTGATTTGGTTGCGAGCATTGTTCAAGTATTGATAAATTAGGTCTAGTTACCTGGGCAGTTACCATTTAATCTAAACAATCTTGTTGAAAGATCTATATATGGTCAAGTCTTAACCACCTGGCGAAGGCAGTCAGCTTTTGGGCTAAAATATTCTGGTACTTTCATGATGCCATCAACCACTATCTGCTAAACAGCCTCAAAGCATCAATATTCCACCATCATATTTTACAGTGGGTATCAGGTGGTTTCCTTGTATACATTCACCTTTTTCCCCCCACAAAAACATGCTGTGGGGGGTGCACAGCCAACACACAATTCTGATTGTAGCTTCAATGATGTTTGGTGAAGTTCAGGAGCTGCATTTTGTGGGTTGCTCTCAGAAAGGGCTTCTTTCGTGTAACTCATGCAAACAGCTTGGTGTTATGGAGGTGGCATCTTATAGTTTTTGAAACTTGACAATTCAAAGAATCAACTAAACCGTGCAATTCTGAAACTGTGATCTTTGGGTTCACCATTATCCTTACTGTGCACTTTTTATTGTGGCCCTGCTTGTGCTTAATGATATTCTTAACTGCTTCTGTATATTTTTTTATATGCATTACTTGTCTTGTGCAAATAAACATCCACCTGTTGTGTTAAAAGCTCTAGTTTTGACCATGGGGATAGATGACAGGCTCATATTTATACCCCAGGGTATTGGGACCAAGAGCAATAAAAAAGTAGATTTTATTAAGGGATGAAAATTTGCCACATATGTTTTTGAGAAAAAAATACTATTATTTAAGAAACAAATTTTTTTTGAGAATGATTTTTGTTCGAGGAAAATCAGTGTTAAATGTAAATCATTGTGTGTAATGGTACAATAATTTTTTCCCATTCGCTTAAAAGGTGCCAATAATTCTGGCGCTGACAGTATGTTAGTAGTCACAAACTGTTTATGAGGCCAAAGGAGCAAATTAATAATGCAAGAAATAAGCGCTCGTGTAGATTTGCTACTGCAAGTAAAAAATTTTTTTTAATTCAAAACATTTTACAAAGACGATATTTTATTAATTAATTACAAAGATCTATGCATGAAAGGTGCTGCTCTTTTAGAGTTCACCTGGGCTGTCTTGACCGCATGTTTCTTAAAGCTGTAATGGAAATCATGACCCCTAGTTGGAGACATTTGTTTCCAAACTCTGGGAGATGACTGGACCAAAGCAAAGCAAGAGGTCTGAAATGGCGTTTTGTGTTGGTCTCCAGGCTGAAGGAGGTTCAGGCCTGTCAGCATTTGTGGTTCTAGGCAGAAGGCCTGTGGTTGACTGGCACTGGTGATGGGGCATATATATTTGGGGCCATCACCTCCACCTGGCCTTGTCCTGATTCCCACCATTATGAGGGTGGAAAAACCATCTCAGTCCAGTGGTTTCCCACAGTGGATTTTTTTTGGCAGACTCAAGCAGAGATCCTCTTTCAACCTTCATATTAACATCACTGAATGCGTAAGAAGCATCAAGATGGTAACATGGCTGAGCGAGAAGCAAGCCTTAAATTTGGGGTTTGATAGTGGTGCCAAGGGAGGTTGCAGCAGGTTTCAGGTGGGAGGAGTCAGAGAGGTAAAATGACAAAGACGTTTGTGTTGGACGAATTAGCGTGACCAAAAGTGATTTATGGTGTTTATGTAACTCTGTAGGGTGTTTACATAATGTCAATGGCAGTGACCAATCCTAACTGGTCATGTTACCCCATGAGCAATATTAAGATAGTTAAATAAAACACCAGTGAGGATAAAGAGTCTTTTCTCACTTTCTCTGATTTCTTTAAAAAGCTTTAAACGTGACTACAAAGTCAAATGAGATGCATTTATTGTCTCCAGCTGTATGGTTTAAACCTATATGGAGGATAGAGAAGAGAAATTAATGAAATTAAATTGGTTTTAGTGTTACTGAGAGCATTCAGTGAGTGAGAAAGTGTGTGTATGAATGAGAGTGTGTTTACATCGATCAATTGACTCTGCTCTGTGACTGTAAAGGGGGATAATTCAAGAAACATTTAGAAAGATGAGAAAGGAAACCTATATTGAAAAGGGTATTTGAATGAGAGATCACAAGTCTCCTGGCCACTGACCCACTATCAAACAACTCCCTAGCTGCTGGATGCTGCCCAAACCAAGCAAATTATGGGACAATTTTTTTACATGAATCTCAGGCACACCAAAACATGGCAAACATCCAAAGACCAATTCTGCTTTCTGGTAAATTTCTCCATGCTTTGTATCATCTCTTGAAGCAAGCAATGCAGTTTTTCCCATTTCAAAATCCATACAGATTCCTTGGAACAAAGAGAAGGAAAAGGAAGGACAAAAATCTGTGAAATATTAACAGGACCGTGCACAGACATTTTGAGGGGCAAGGGCTCAAAAAGAAAAAAAGGTCACATCGACAAAACGTAACATGCATACCTCGGGAATGTGACGCGACGTGGGTGCAAGCGTTGTGCAGCCACAGCCTATTTAAACCCACAACGGGGGGTGGGGTGCTGTATTTGCGTGAGCAGAGGGGCCTCTTTTTAAAATTAGTTAACATGTCCTATCCTTTACGGATTGAGATGGGAGAAAATGGCGCAATAACACACAAATAATGTATTTATATTTTTTAAAGCAAGCAAAAAGGAGGGCACTTTGTGACTGGTAGGGCAAAGGCTCAAGCCTCACCAGAACCCCCCTCATCACGTCCCTGAATATTAAACAGCAAATTCAAAAGTAGCAAATTCAAAGCTGCATTATTAGTAGCATTTTTATGAGTAAAGAATAAATGTACCTCAGCTTTATAAGATTTAGAATTCTAAAATGAAACCAACACTCCAATCATAAGGCTAAATAAAATCAAACCAGGTCCCAGATAATCTAAATATAATTCAGAGTGACTGTTACGCTATCATATTATAATGATCTTTGACCTACAACACCTTTCGGGAAACTTAAGCATGCACAATTAGCAGTGTGGAAACATGCTCCCTCCATATGGGAATTTTCCATCTATCCCACAGTCCTCAGCACTAGGTCAGTGGTGTTGAAGGACACTTCATCGCCTAGTTACCGTTTACTCTGCCCTAAAGTGCTCAACCCCGATTCAGAGCCAGTGGATGAAATAATCTCCACTCTTAAGAGCTACATAGTACTACACTATAAACATGAGCACTCAGTTGATAGCAGAAGCGTAACACCTGCTGCATAGTGAAAAGTCCTCGATCTCACCACTAGCCAATCATGTAGCTCTGGACACAATGGATTAACAGTGTGATAGGTTTATACGTAAAATGAAAGAAAAAAAAAACTAAATCCCATTAAAATCAAAGCAATTCTATTTAACCGATATTGTTGATTTGCATGCAAATGATGTTGTGAGAAAGGCTACAACTAATTTTGTCCCCTTGTCCTAAATTGAACCGTTTGTACACAAGTTGGGTTCTGCAGACTCGTGCAATTTTGCGATCATGATATCATGTTGAAATTATCATATAAAGTGCATTTATTCAGAAACAATACACTCTGCAATCAAACAATTAGGGGTCAATGGTTTAAACTACTGGATGATGGAAAATAGCTTCACAGAGCATAACTTTGAGTGTTTAGTGAAATAGCACATTGAAATTGCATGACATTCTTGAGACCTCCACATTAACTGCAAAATCTCTGCAATCTTGCAATCAAGATGCCCCGCCGTAACTGTGCTTCTCAGTGAAGAAGTATAATTTTATGTTTTACCATCTGTTAGAGGTAGATATCATTCTGATTACCGCCCTCTTTCTAGTAGTTTTGATATGGTTTGTGCAGTAATCAAGCAGTGCCATGCCAAAAGTACATTAGGCATTCACTAAATAACCTTGCAGGTATTAGTGACCCACTTTCGTATAAGTGGTCCAACAGTAACAAGCAGCACTTTGTTAGCATAGCATGTTAACACCCACATCTAATTAAATTTTTAATTTTTTTTTAAATTTTTGCTACTTTCTTTGAGTTTCAGACCTGCAAATTTACTTTAGATCATGGACAAATGTCAGAAAAAGCTAATTGAGGATAACATTGGGATAGAAATCCTGCAGTGTATGCCTGTTTTAAAGGAGTAGTTGTTCCTTAAATCTATCATAATTGATAGATGTCCACAAACCATGCGAGGTAGGGATTTTACTTGATGGGGCAACATACTGGATGACATTAGCCTGGGCAGGGTTGAAAGATGTTGTTTTATTGGATTTGTGAAGTGTTCTCTGTCTTTTTCCTTTCTGGTCAGCTCTTTCAGGGTAGTGTTTGGCAACTGCAAGGTCTCTTTCTATTAGGGTTCCGATTCACACAAGTGCATCTACACTAGCAACATTTTTTGCTCCAAAGGCTTGTGAGTTAGGGGTTGCAATTTCTCTATATACTGTAGCTTGGCTTAACTCCTCCATGCTCCATTCTTCCACCTTAGATAGAGAATGAGGTTGGAGACAAGAATCAAAACATAACTCAACAATACAGAAGCACATGGTGCTGTTGCCATGGGAACAGTGTAAGGGAGAAGATGACAATTTTCAAGTTGTGTCAGCTCTTCCCAGCTGTTGTGTACAGTTCAATTTCTTTTTCATGTCGATCATTCCTCACTGCCTCTCCAAATGATATCCTAGTCGATCTTCCATGGCTACCATTTGAGAAAATGTAAAAATACATAGTCATAGAGAAATAGAGGACTTTATAGTGTAGACACTTAAAAAATATGTCCATCTACTTGAAATGTATTTAATGTTGCTCTGCTACAGCACGTTTTTATTTCCATGTAGACGTAGAATAACTCATAATGATTTAGTAACATTCATCTCTGTATAACTTAATCTGTAAATCTTTAAGAACTTTATTGTTACAGTCCAAAAGCAGAGTTTCCAGACAGGAAAGCTACTGATAAGCGATAATTCTGTGTGTGTACTCCCACCTTCACATTTGCTCCAGTTGCCATGCCTGCCTTGCTTCCTGCCTCTGATAAGCACACCAGAGCAGTTCAGCTGTTTATGGAAAGCAATGTTGAATTCCTTTCTGCATCACTGCTTATCTCACACAAATTATATAAAAATTCTAAAAATTCTATTGAACACTGAATTTGTTATATTTTATACATAAGATGTTGTAAGAACAACACCAACAGGGGTCTGAAACCAACCAGACACAAGTGATTGACACATTCCAGACCTTTCCAGCAATTTCAGACTTTCGGCTTCCAACTTCCTGGTTTTGTTTCATGAACCTTCTGAGATATTATACAAAGAGCACAAAGAACAAGTTCAGAGGATGGATGATAAACCCCTTACAGTAAACCAAGTGTGTGCGTAAATACAATATACCACGGTTTTCATGGCCATTAAAAAAGTGTAAAATTACACTGTAATTAACTACTTAAAATGCCGCGTTTAACACTTTGTCCACTCACCTTTAAGTCTTTGCAAAAAAAGGTGAGGCTTAATGCTATGCTGATCAGATGCTTGGGTCCCAAATGGGTGACATAGTATTATGCTTTTACTGAAATGTCAATTACATTTTTTTCTTCTTACTTTCTATTAAAAAAACGATACATTTAACTAAATTAAACCATAAAAGCCAGAATAGCTCAAAATCAGGGAAATTAGCCTACCTATACCGCTAGGCAAACCTAGTTGCAGGGTGAATCCTAAATGGCTTTCTATCGGCCTTATAGGGTACTACATAAGGCGTAATTCACATGAAGAAAGTGGGAAATTTGGTGTTCAGCCTACCCTCTGGTTTGATGATCACTGCTAACATAAAAACAACCTTAAAGAAGGTTGGTATCATCAAGCCTTTGCCACCCTTGTTATGGCAATAAGCCATAGAAGGAAAAACCTGAAGAATACACATTTTGTTTTTGTTATTTAAGCTAAAGCTCACAGATTATTTATGCCATTTTTGTCAGATGATCTTTGAAATCAAATGACTCCTAGAAAAACTCTACATTCTGCATTCTGGGTGTGAGGAGAGAGATAGAGGCCTCAGCGTGCTGTGAAGGGCAGTGTTGTGTGGACATACATGTTTGCTCTCACTTCCATCCAAAACATCCAGCTTCTCTATAAACTTTGTTTATACCAGAATTTCTTCAACTACCAAATTTAATCTCTACAACAACCTCCACAAATCACAGCTTAGATGAAAGAAAAATTACAGGAAGTGAATCATGTTTAATAGATTAAATGGCTCTGCTAAGAAAGTTAGGGCAATATGAAGACATTCATAAGATCTCATTTGCTGATGCGCAAGAATAGATTAGGCCAACGTAAAGATATTAAAATGTATTATTACTGGCATTAATAGCCTAAAATAACATGCATGGGTAAATATTTCCCTGTCAGAGTGTGGGTGTCTGTCTTTGGTTAATCTGCTTATGCCTGCTGGCCCACATATTAAGCAATCTTGGCTTTGATTTTATTTACACTGTAACCCTATAGTCAGTAATCTGTTTTGAAAAGCCTAAGAAATATGAGTGGGTATCATTCTAAAACATTCTTGCAAAGTTTTTATTTTTTATTTTGTTGTATGTAGTAGTAGACTGTATACACCCCTTACTGGAATTGAGTAACCAATTTGTGAAAATTACAATAACTGTGCGGAAAGGTGGGAATTATAGGCATGAATGAAGTATACATACCATACTGCATTTGTGCAGCATATAGCAGGCCTCTCTGAGGGAGTGTGTGTGTGTAAGTGAGATAGAGAGATAGAGATATATATATATATATAGAGAGAGAGAGAGAGAGAGAGAGAGGATTTTTAGAAAGATTCATGGCAAAGGATGTTTGTTTTCCCTCCAGCTCTGGGGTAGGAAGTGTGAAATATGTGTTTGCTCTAAAAGAGCTATTATTTTTTTCCCTCCATGCAAATGGCCAAATTAAACAGAACCTTACTTACATTTGAAACACACATGGTGACAAACTAATGAGCACAAACACACTAGAAAAACAGAGATCCCAATCACATTTCACATTTGTGGCTGAAGTCTAGACTCTCTGACAGAGCTCATTTGTTTTTATAACTTTTCTGACCACAGGCAGGTCTGATGTCACAGTCGTAGTGTTTAATGCGCAGTCCATCACCTTCACTCATTAAAATGTCTCATTTCACCCAAAATGCTGCATCTGCTGGATTATACCAACACCAGTAGCGGGTCATGAATTTTAGGTCTAGGCTTTCAGCAACAGGTCTTCAGTAACATACTGTATGTGACAAACAAAGACAAACAAAATAATTTTAAACTGAATAGGTCACAATGACGACATTACAGGACCCATACATTACAGGACAGGGCGTTCAATATCCTGTACATGAAAAGCCAGTATCGAAAACAATTTAACATGACCATTAGGAAATCCCAAGCAGTCATCACATCACACATCACACAGCCAGCCAAATGGCAGATTCTCATTGTTAAATCAGGTACTAAGAAAACCTGACATGCTATGTAGGAAAGTAGAAATGCAGTGTTGCATATTGATTAACCATCCCTATCTTCATTTTTTCATTAAAATCAGTCCTCAAAAGTGGCTTCAACAACAAATCCAAGACCAGAACCAGCTGCCCTCCCTAGATTTAATTTCTGTTTTAATGTACACACAGTAACGTAAGCTAGCTTTTTGTTGACTTACTTTCTGAATTTCACGCTTTGATTGACTGTATCTAAGATGCATGATTGGGTAAATTAAGGCCAGCTAGAAAGCCTGAATGATTACCTACTGCATACAAATAAAGCAAACTGATTGTCTGGTGAGTGTGACAATCTAAAATGAGGTAAACCTACCATATAGGTGCACTTAGGTTTACAATAACTGACTGTAACCCATCTGTTGCTATGCACAATTTGTCAGCCCCCTTTACCATGTCCATCAATGGAAATAAGACTACCGCTTTGACACCTTTGATTAACCGGTAGAACTATTTTCATAGGACACAAGAAAGTTAGAATGAGGGACAGCAACATTCTTTTTGATTTAGTTGAATCAACACAAATTAGCTGAATATTTCAAATTATTTAAATATTGTTCAATATTGAGCATCTTTTGTGGATCCTAATCACAAGAAGCACAGTAAGTGAAAAGACTTTAGTGGGCAGGAAATTGTCTTTAACATCACTTTAAAAAAATAATACTTCATACAAAATAACTTTTTTGCAATCATGAGACCATGCGATCATGATGAAAATACAAGGCAAAGCCTAAATCCCAAACCAACCAGAGCTCAGAAAACTCATATAAATGAGGTGAAACCCTACAAAAGAAGGGAAGAGAATGGGCACAGGGTGTGCAAGGAGGTAGGCAAAAGCTTTTCACAAGGACACTATTCACCAGGATTGCAAGTAGGGAGTAGGTGGTGTTATGGAAAAAATGGGGTGCTGTAAATCTGGACAAAAGGGCATGATATTATAGGAGAGAAATTATACACTCCGATAAACATTCCATGAACACTAAACTAGATTTGCTTTGCATGATCGAAAGACCACATGACTAAAAACAAAATACAGCAAAAGAGTTATTATTATTATTATTATTATTATTATTATTATTATTATTATTATACAAGGCTATCATGGCAAACTGAATTTTATTCCTACCATATTTAAGTAGACACCTAAAAAGTGTAAATCATAATGCAGGCTTGATATACGTGGTTTTTCACAATATTGCTTATTTTATACATTACATTACCTCATTATCAAGCCCTTTATGAACAAAAAATTAATATAACTGTTTTAAGTCTACAATAAAGTACACTCTATTCAGAAATCTTTATATATATGCAGTAACTATTTATCTGTCTATTAAGTGTGCACCAATTGTTTGAACCATATCATAGCACAATGTATTAAAATCTATAGATTTTTATACTGTACACTGTACATGTGCCTGTATATATATAAATGCAGTATGTAATTAGCAATTTTGTGTAATCTCTTATAGACAACCACTTTCCAACAACCCACAGTTGTTGTTTCATTTGTATACTGGGTAAAATGTCACCCTCTCCAACCCCCATAATTCCCGGGCTCCAATGTTGTGTGGGATTGTGGGGTGATTAGCGGGAGGGTGGTTGTGTTTCATTGCGTCTGCCGCGATGCTATCTCTGTGGCCTCCTTGGTCCATTCTACGCAGACAACCTGGTGCCACAAGCTCCGGAACCGGTAATGGGCCTAATACTCTTGCTTCCTCCACAAACCAGTGCATTCTGGATCTGAGGAGAAAACCATGGGGGAATGTAGGGTGGATGGATACTGTATCATATATCTAAATTATGGAAAATGTGAAAATTTGGTAAACTAATTTTTTTGTTGCATACTTTTGTGTGGGGTGGCAAAAGTGGGTAGTGAAAGCACTCATTTAACTTCTGCTCAAATGTTGAACCACATTCCATGTAACTTAATACTTCTGAAACTCTCAACTTGCAAATGTTTTCATCCAAGAGCTACATTTCAGCTGCATTGCTGCTGTGCTAGAAATCTAAAGTGGATAGTGACAGGATTAATTAAAGTTTTCACTTATTTGACCTATTTCTCTCATTTTAGAACAGGAGGTCTAAATATCATCATGCCAAAAGTTTATCCAACATTGCTGTTTGTCCTTTCTCATCACATTCAGACCTGGATAAGTTTTAAATGCAATAATGTAATTCAAATAAAAAGGGCCAACGGGCAAGGTAATGCTTCTGAGACTCCGCTTACTTGCAACCGTTTTCATCCAATCCCCAGTTGGCTTTATTCCACCCCCACTTTGTATAATTTCCACTTCATTTGGACAAATTGCAAACATCATGTGTTCCTCTGCCATTTGTTTAGTAAGAGCTGCATGTGTATAGTATTTGTTGGCAAATCTGGAAAAATGAAGCACTTCGGCGTTCATTCTTTGGCCTGTAGCGCTGACCATATGGTGCCATTTGGTTGAACCCTCTTGTCGACGAGCCTTTGTTTAATTTCACATGTGCTTGCTTAAAAGATTACATATATTTCTGTTTATTCCTCTAATGGAATTTGGATTTGTTTAATGGCATGTGCGTAAATGTTTACAGGCATACAGAGAAGAAATAATCCACTTCAACAATGATTCTCAAGAATGAGCAACTCTAGCAAACTGTCCGCCAACTGTAAACAGTACAGATTTTGAAAATGAGGTCTTGAGGAAGAACTCACAACTGTTGAGTCTCATTTTATTTATCTTAAAGATGATGTAGGTGTATATTTCTGACTTTTTGGCACCATCTTTCCTTTAACAGCTCTCTTTTTAGCTGCCTCATTGACTTTGCTCTTTTAATGACTATAAGGATGTGTTATACTGTTGTACTGCTGTACTGTTATAGCAAATTGTTCTCTAAGTTCACATACAGAACGTAAAACTGAAAATATACCATACATGATCATTGTAGGCTGTAAAAAGTATAAAAAATGACAGTTTTATATCAAGTTGAAATGGAAGAACAAACAACATCGCCTAAAGAGTAATATACCACAACCTAAATCCTAACCAGCCCTAACTCATATAATCTTGCTTGTCATTGTTTTTTTGTTTTTTTTAAATATTAGGTTGCATATTATGCATTCATGTTCAAAATCAAGTAAGAAAGTTACAAAGTAAGATTTGTAAGAAATGTCATAAAGAGTTTAGAGTAAGGGATGGGTTAGTGGTTATAGCTTTCCTAAAGACTTAATTTGTATGAAATTGTCCTTGCATGTTAGAATTCATACAATTTGTTGTGAGACCAGGTTGCTGTAAAAAGTAAGAACTAAAACCACAGGACGCTATAAAGTCTGTGCTATCGCATTAATAACTGCTTTTGATTGCCCAACATTTCCTTACACAGCCTTTCAAACAAATACACCACCTGGTCAACTCTCAATGAGACACCAATGAGCTTCCTGACCCTATAGACCTGCTACTATTGGCTCACCTATATCAAATTACCAAATAAGGCCAAGCTTAGACAGGGAGTATTCAGAGCTGAGGTGAAGGGTTGATCAATGTTCCATACTATCTGATAGTGGCTTGTCTGGAACAATAAGGTCCAGTGTCACCTTGGAGTGCCTTGTACAATCAGACCATTTTAACAGACCACCAACCCCAGTGGAGCAGAGTAATGCAGAAGGCCCAGTGGTCAGCACAATATTTATTTGGTTAACTTAAATTAAAGCACTGACCCCACTGCCCTTTGAAGATCGGGTGTGCTTGGGATCAAGGGAGGTCTGAGTGTGATTAGATTAAGAAGCAATGATTTCCTGTGATAAAATATTTTTTTGGCAGCACATGTTTCACATGTTTATGTTTCATTTTAGATTTTAATTTAAAGATAACTAATATTAAAGTAATTTTTCCCGGTTTAATTTCTTTTATGAACATAAAAGATCATTTGTAAAAATCACTTTTGTATCACAGAGATCATGGTACCTTTTGACCTAAGAGTGATAATGTGAAATAAAAGGGTAACAAATGATTAGTTTTTAGTTCCTGACACATTACCACCATCTCTTATTTGCACTCAGACTCAAACACCTGCCATCCCCAGGCATGAGGGGGTTTTATGTGTCTATTTTCATAAATATTGTTTCTATTCTTAGTACTGAGATGAAAATAAAATATATGCATTAATTCATTTATTCATTCATCTTCTGTAACCGCTTCATCCTGGTCAGGGTTGCTGTGGATCTGGAGCCTATTCTGGGAACACTGGGCACAAGGCAGAAATAAACCCTGGATGGGACAAAAGTGCATTTCAGGGCAGCATGCACAAACACATTCACACCTATGGGCATTTTACAGTAGCCAATCCACCCACCAGCATACCCGGAGGAAGAACATGCAAAACAACACACAGTAAATAACCGGAGCTCAGGATCGAGCCCTGGATCCTGGATCTGTGAAACACAGATGGCTGCGCCATGTGTTGCCCAAAATAAAATATTCTCAAACAAAATATAAAAAACATTTTTCCAATTGTATTTCTATATATCTAAATACAAAGACATTGCTTGGTTTAATATGTTGTTAACCTACTGAACACAACTTGGGGGGTAATGTAATATTGGGCAAAGCTACAATAATGAACAGTTTGAAGTTTGATATAGGAGCAAATTCTTGTCTTGCTCAAAGTGAATTGGATTTAACAGTAAGAAAGAGATTATGGGTGAGCTGGTTACCTCACTAATGTAATAGAGAGATAATGTCCAAGATCAATATTTGTCTATAAAAGTCGTGATATGTAAACCAGGACCTTAAAGAAGGCTTAACAAGAAGATCTCATCCTCTGATATATGCAACAAAATCCCTTCACAGTTCTTTTTTATGAGTTTTTAAAAGGTTTCATGTTCTTTTAATTTTTTTTCATGTTCCAATAAATATAAGTGCTGGAATCAGCGAAAACAGAACTGTGATTTTCTTCTGTGAATCATCTGAACCATCAGCCTTAATAATGATCTCACCGCCTCCATCAGTGTGATGAATGAGGCGTCACAGCTGTTATATAAACCTACCCTGTTTTTACATCTGAAGTTTAAATAGGCTCTCTTTCTGAATCTGTGAACCTGGGAATATGAACAGAGACTCTTTAAAAAAAAAGTTATATCTCTTTTATGAAACACGTGAATGCAGTCAAGAAACACAAGTGGTGTAGTAACAACTCTCACATTTAAAATAAGCATTGTATTGATAACTATGTTATAACATTGTAATAAGTGAACCCATTATAATAGCGGTATTCTTTGTATATATTATTTGGCTTTGGCAATAATAGGCTATTAATAACTATTAGTTAATAATAGTTAATAATTAATATCTATAGTTATTATAACTATTATAAATAGTTATTACGTAATACTCATTATAACTATTGCAAATAGGAGTCAATAACTAATAGTTATGCTTTACATCAATTATTACTTGACTGAATTTTTTTTATATATTTTCTGTGACATGTTATCAAGGACCAATGCTACAACATACTTGCACTGTGTACAATCTTTTTGGTATCTTTGCTCTAACAGCCTGCCTAATTACAGGAAATTGCACAGCACTCAGGGGCTTAGCATGGTGAACCTTAAAGCTAACTATCAGATCCTCCGCTCTCTGAACCCTATAGGAAAGCACCTCACTCTAATGACTGCAGGAAATGCAGCACTAAATTATGTCCCCTAAAATGCAAAAACTGGTGCTCAACAGATCACACAAACAGCCCCCTTGCCATTTTTTCTGGTGTAAATATAAAGAACAATGCTAAATCCTGAAATATTGCACAAGTTGTGATAAATAATTTCTCATTATGATAACCGTAAAAAGCTCATTAGTCAGAACTAATATTCTTTGGGAGGGGGAATTTGTGTCCTGGATCTATGACTCACACAGGGACACACACCAGTGGTCAGTCTGGAAGGATGGAGTACTGTATGTGGGGCTAGCAGCTTACATTAGACGTCCATTTGTCCAAACCGCTGTCATAGCAAACACAGACTCGTGTCATGCTCCACAAGTGTCATCATGTGTTAATGTCATAAACAAGAACCTGCTATGATGTTGGGTCCAGTACTGAATCACCATAAGAAGTGCATAAGAAGGCTTTTAGGAGGAATCGGGGGGTATGTGTGTTTGTGCGTGTACTGGTGTTTCCAAGGTTGAGGATGAGTAATTATTTTCTTATTTCTGTGCATATTTCTAATTATTTTTCAACCTAGTTTTTAATCGATTATTTACTTTTTTTATACACACTTTTGTCTATTCATAGGACGTCTCTTACATCAGACTGAGATCACACACACTGCTGCTGAATTTATTTTGTGTTAAACTGCATGCAGATCAGCACCATCCATGTGCACAGGGCCTAGGGATTCCTATGCTGTTCTTTTTATATAGGTATTATTTAATGAAAATCTTATATTGCTTAGAAGTTATTTGGGTCTGTAACTGAGTAAAAAAAAACTTGAAGACATAATAACAGTGAAATAAAATAAATGATAGCAAGCAGAATAGTAGAATGATTACCATTAAGGTTATCCATGTCTTTATTTGTGAACTTGGCTCTTTCCAAACATAATTAGAAAAAGAGAAAAAAAAGAGTAAAAATATATTTAAAAAAGTATCAAAGCAGAGAGATGATTTTTACACATGATATTTGAACCTTTTATTCAAATATTGCCACTAATCAAATCCAATTAAATTGCATCTGTAGCTCATCAAAACCTAAGAAAAGCCTAGTAAAGTGAATCACTATTAGGCTAAAGGCAGAGTAAATTCAAGGAAAAAAAATAGATCCACTCAAGATCCAGTATCTTTCTTTCCATACTAAAGAACAAATGTATTTTAGTAACTATTTAATAACTAAGCAGCTGTCCACACCCTAGCTTTGCTCCCACTGTAAGTGTTTGCCACTGATACCCTGAGGCAAATGTTTTTCAGATTGCTCTGGAGACAAAAAGAAGAAAAAAAAAGAAAGGCAAGATGAAGAAGTGAAAGAAGTTGAGGGCAGGAAAGATGGGCTACGTCAAGATTATAGGCTTTGAATGGGCTTTTCTATCCTGCAGGTGAGAAAACAAACGAGTTGGGATGAGATGGAGATGGAGTAAGAGGGTGTTAGGGAGGGAACGAGGGGTCAGAGGGCGTTAGGGAGGTGAGAGAGAGATCAAGCCTTGGATGGGAGAGTCAAACTTTTCCTTATTACAGAATGGGGTGAGAAAAGGAGACACATATTGATAATGACTGCTGTCATGGTGGGAAAGGGTTTTAAAATGTTTTCTTTTTGTCTTTCTTCAATTATTGTAGAGCTTTGTGCAAAGCACAGATTTTTGGGAGTTATTGACATCCCATTCTATTTTTTTGTGAATGTGTGAAATATTTATAATAAATGAAGCACAGATGGATAAGATTAGGTGAGTCTTTGCCCTAAAGTGATCACACTTTCATTGCGCCTTAGAGATCCTTTGCATCGAGATCATTAGTGTATTCTATACGACACAGTGGTCAGCATTTAGCAAACCACAATCATGTATCATCTGTGGAGTATAATCACATTTAGCTTGGCAAAACTAATAGTTATTGGCAGTTTAGTAGTGCACTTTTAGAAAAAAAGGTTCCATCTAGCACCCTAAATGGTGCAATCAGTTTTACTGTAAACAGCATGTTGTAATGTGCAGTGTGGAAAGCACTGCAGATTCGCCAAAAAACAAACTCTCAGGATAGTGGTTCTATGAAAGGATAAAGGTTCTAGAAGAACCCTATAAAAAAGGGATTTCCTTTAGGAAAAGGTTTCAGGTAGAACCTCTGTAGGAAGCTAAAACACTTAACCACAAAACAACCCTCGAGGACCCCTTTTTTCTAAGAGTATATAAGGGTTTTGGTTTTCTGAGGGTTGAAAAAAACTCAAAGTAGAGTGTTTGTGCTGGTAAGTAGACCAGAAGCATTTGCTCAACTTCATGCTCCATAATAAATGGATGATATGTTGTGAAATATTTGATGAGTTAGGTTGCTATTGTCTTGGGTACTTGTGCTTTTGTATGTAAACAGTTTAAGGGAAAACATTTAGACTGAGGAAACATGCCACACACACACGCTTCATCAGCATTCACGGAACTGGAGCCAAAGTGTGTACTTGGTGAGCATGGGAAATTTTCTCTTTCTATAACCAGACTACGAGTGTTCTAGATGCATTGCACCTGGCCTATATGTAGAATATATCGTTACAATTGTAAATTTATAGGAATTTGCAAAAAACAACTAATATGAAAAGTTACGAGTGGTTAAGGCGCAGGATTCAAGGCGCAGGATTAGCAGCATTAACTTTTCTTGTGATTTCTTTGACATTTTATTTTATTTTATTTTTACAAATTTTGTTCTAATGGGATAATGTTGTGTAACGACCTGTACATAAATGTCAAACAGAAGAGGAGATAGACGTGGGTGTTATGTGGCCATTTACTTGATGGATTTTCTTTCAAAAGCAAACACTTACTAGCTCGGGCTTTTGAACCATTAGACCCTTGGTTGCAATGAGTTCCTTTAGGATCCTCAGCAGGTTATGAGTATTGTTGAAGGAGGGATTGAACTTAAAAGTGGATGTACAGGTCCTCGCACATATCAGTCGAATAGACTGGTGCTTATAGATAATGAATTTGGAACTTGATCAAAATTACAGTCTGGAGTTATTCTAATACTAAAAACATTGCCTGCACCTTTGATTTAAAGCTACGACTGCTAAACATTAGATCCCTTACATCTAAAGCACTTATTATAAATGAAATTATAACTGATCAGGGCTTTAATGCACTTTGCTTAACAGAGACTTGGATCAGACCAAATGAGTATGTAGCTCTAAATGAGGCTAGCCCCCCTGGATACAGCTTTATACACCGCCCTCGTCCAATTGGCCGAGGAGAAGGCATCGCAACTATTTATAATGATACCCTAGGCATTAATGAGAAATATCAATACGAATTTAACTCATTTTGAAATACTTTTTATTAACATAGCTGATGTAGCCACCAATAAAAATTCTACTCGGTCATTCTCACTAATTAGTATTTACAGACCACCAGGGTCTTATTCTGAACTTCTACAGGAGTTTGCAGACTTCCTCTCAAATCTAGTCGTTTTCCATAGAAAAAGCAATAATCGTCGGAGACTTCAAAATCCATTTTGATAATCCACATGTCCCTCTGAAAGCAGCGTTTGTGTCTATATTAGACTCAGTGGGCGTCACTCAGAATATAACGGGATCCACTCATTATGGAGGACATACCCTCGATTTAATACTGACATTTGGCATGGATATAGAAAACATTGTTAGGCGGTCGGGGAGGTGGATGCAGGCGCGGGCTGGCGAGGAGGAGGCAGGTTTCTGAAAGCACTAGAGGACTTGACAATCTCGTAGTTAGTAGACAGGCGTGAGGTCAGGCGATGAGCAAACAGGATTTCCTAGGCTGAGGCATTAGTGATAGTCGGTAAATCCAGATCGAGGTCATACACGGATAAGCAGTTAGAGAAACGCTTGGTACGTTGCTGTTCATGGCAAACAATACTGAGCACTGATAATTGTGTCTCTGGGGCGAATAAAGGGGAGATTTAATTGGTTGCAGGTGTGTGGCGTGATCGCTAACTGGGAACAGGTGTGGCTGATTTAGAAGCTCGGTGAACTTGAACGCGGAAGTGCACTTGTGGCGCTGGGAATTCTGGGAGTTGTGGTCCGGAGCTTCCGCCGTGCGTGTGACAGACATAGTTATCCTACCCCATTCCTGAGACTATTTCAGATCACCACCTCATCTCATTTAAACTGTCTTAGTCATAATATATCCACCTCGCCTCGCTACCGCATTAAGCGTACCATCACGTCGGTCACCGTCCCCAGCTTTATTGGAAATCTCCCAGACTTAACAACTTTGATTGGTTTGCCCTCTGATCCCACAGAACTAGATGAAATGACTGATTGTTTAGAGTCAACATTTCGCTCCACGCTAGATAATGTTGCCCCTTTTAA